>QNTS01002797.1:23813-67523 GCA_003317085.1 Hucho hucho | reverse complement strand
TCACGTTTCAATGGAGGAGTGGAGGCTGTCGTTTCTGATTATAACGCGCGAACCAAATGGAGATTTATGGATAAAATACATTACTTTTTCTAACAAAAGAACCATGGATTGTCTTCGTTGGACACTTAGGATGACCTCAGCAGAAGTTCTTCAACAGGTAATTGATTTGTTTTCGCTGTGAAATGTGTTATGTGTGTGCCGTGATGGCTAATCGATTCATGGCTATGGGAAAAATATGTGAGGTGCTACCCTCAAACAATCAAATGTGCTGCTTTCGCCGTAAAGCCTTTTTGAAATCTGACAACGCTGTGATATTGCCAAGAAACAGAGCTTTTGATGAGTATGGAACACTTGTATATTGGTGGATGTTTAATAATTCAACTTTTGGATTTTGAATTTGGCGCCTTACATTTCACCTGGTAGTGTCGGGATTGGGGCGCTAGCGCCCCAGCAATCCCTGAGAGGTTAAGGCCTACATAGAATATGAATAACGACATTAAGTGGTATAAATATTGTGTGTTCTCAATCGACGTTTTTAGTGAAGTCGCAAGATGTCTAGATTGTAATTTGTTAGCTATGCTAACATGCTACCAAGAAGTTGCATAGCAACAGCATCAACTTCCGGTAGACAAGCAAAGCGCTAGTACATTCAACTGAAAGGATATCGTTAACTTCTTAGGGAGTAGCAGGGGGGGTGACATTTTTGGAGCATCTGGCATGCCCAAAGTAAAATGCTTGCCACTCAGGCTCAGAAAATACAATATGAACATAATTATTACTATTGGATAGGAAACACTCTGAGGTTTCCAAAACTGTTAACATCATGTCTGTGAGTATAACAGAACTCATTTAACCTCTCAGGGATTGCTGGGGCGCTAGCGCCCCAATCCCGACACTACCAGGTGAAATGTAAGGCGCCAAATTCAAAATCCAAAAGTTTAATTATTATACATCCACCAATATACAAGTGTTCCATACTCATCAAAAGCTCTGTTTCTTGGCAATATCACAGCGTTGTCAGATTTCAAAAAGGCTTTACGGCGAAAGCAGCACATTTGATTGTTTGAGGCTAGCACCTCACATATTTTTCCCATAGCCATGAATCCATTAGCCATCATGGCACACACATAACACATTTCACAGCGAAAACAAATCAATTACCTGTTGAAGAACTTCTGCTGAGGTCATCCTAAGTGTCCAACGAAGACAATCCATGGTTCTTTTGTTAGAAAAAGTAATGTATTTTATCCATAAATCTCCATTTGGTTTGCGCGTTATAATCAGAAACGACAGCCTCCACTCCTCCATTGAGAACTCGTTCATCTTATACCTATAAACTTGTCCAAGAACAATCAAACATAGTTTTAAATGTATCCTTAGGAACACTTTTACGTATATTTACTATTATAAATCAACCGGAATATAAACTGATCGATAAAGACGGTAAAAAAGACACTGCGCGCCTTGTCGGGAACGCACACTAGGTACTGTTGACATAAAAAGTACACTTCCTGGTTTGCTCTTATTCTCTGGTCTAAAGCATCCAAATTGAAAATTTACACTGTCTCGAGACTGTTGACATCTAAAGGAAGCGATGGGTACTGCATTCCTATGCCCTTATATGGTCATTTTCATGAGGGAGGGGTTCCAAATGAGCAATGTGTCAAAATCACTTTTTCCAGGACAGAAATTCCTGGACAAATGGTTAACACTTTTGGAAAATTCAGAGTATTTCCTATCCAATGGTACTAAATATGTGCATATCCTATTTTCTGGGCCTGAATGGGAGGCATTTTACTTTGGGCACGCCAGGCTCTCCAAAACCGACCCCTCAGCTGCCACTCCCTAACAAGTTAACAGGCAAAAACCCGTCAAAATTCTACCCGGAAATTTCATTCTGGTGCCTTAAGGTCAACTTTGAAAGAGAGGCTATTGAAAACCCAATGGAGCAGGATGTTAAATGCAGTACCTATGGCTTCCTCAGGATGGCAGCATTTCACATATAAAAAAGCTAAGCAATCAGCCCTATTCTGTTGAATAGGCAGACGTCTTCATCAGGGGAGCACTTTGATAGTAACACCTTCATCGGGCGCACGTTTTGATGAGCGGTCCTCTTTCTTTGACTTATATAACGTTTAGGTGACCATCCAAGTGAAATATTATCACTTTTATTCATAAAAGGATAGTTAAGGATAGCTAAGAATGCATTTGAATTGGTTTTTGTTTTGTTGAGGAAAAGTTTATAGGTTTAGTTGAACGCGTTCTCTTCACCTTTCAATGGGCGATTCGACGGTGGATTTTCTGAACACAAGGCGCCAACCAAACAGAGATTTATGGATATAATAAATGACTTTTTCTAACCAAATACCCATGGATTGTCTTCGTTGGACACTTAAGAAGCCCTCAGCAGAAGATCTACAAAAGGTAAGGCACTTGTTTTTGCTGTGAAATGTATAATCTGTGCACAGCGCTTAGCTTATGTTTTTATGCTAATGGTAAATATGGTGAAAATGTTTATGGTGCTAGCCTCAAACAATCAAATGTAGTGCTTTCGCCGTGAAGCCTTTTTGAAATCTGACAACGCTGTGATATTGCCGAGAACCAGAGCTTTTGATGAGTATGAAACACTTGTATATTGTTGAATATTTAATAATTCATATTTTGGATTTTGAAACTGCTGCCTTACATTTCACCGGGTAGTGTCGGGAGTGGGGGGGAAGTGAGGCGCTAGCGCACCACCACTGCCTAAGTGGTTTTAATTTACAGTATACTAAAATAAAATTATATTATGTAGTATGTACTCATTTTGTATGTAGTATACAGAACGTAAGTATGGGTATTCGAACACAGCACTGGTTTCTTACTGAAATTAACTGTAACCTTTTACTTCCTTCTTCATCGTCACTAGATGAAAAAAATAACATACACAAAAACACAATTGTCTTTTCTGTTATTTTTCTACTTGTTTTGATTGTAATCTTAGTTTTGATCTTCGGCATTCACCATTCAAAGGTAAGATATTTTACATTTTAATTAAATTAAATAAAGAAAAAATTATTACATATTCAAATGTCCTTGTTTGCCCCTACAGTAGATCAGTGTTCCCAAACTTTAGTTCAGGTTGCCATAAGTCTTATGAATGGAAACATGTCTAAAAAATGTCACTGTTACAGGATGGAGAAACTGAGAATGGAGGTATTCAAGATGGAGGGATTCAAGATGGAGGAATGCAGGAGATTCTACCTCTAGACATGGTCCGTTCTTCTGTTGATGATAAATACGATGGTTGCAGAGATTTAATGTTATGGGCGGTTGACAACATGTACCTCTATGATGAGTTAAACACTAATCCTCAATTCAATACATCCTGGAACATAGCAAAACCACACGCTATACCACATGGAGACAGTTTGAATACATAGCATTCCATTGCTATCTATTTGTATACAAAAAACAAACCAGGACCCAATTCCAAATCAATGTACCTGGACTTTAACAAAGCAGTTCAAGAGGGCAATTCTGCATATATGACAACATCATTCAAGTACCATGCACTGCATTTCTACCTGACTGATGCCATTCAGATTCTTAGAGAAAGACAGGAGACATGCAAGGAAACCTTTCACAGAACCAACAAGAAGTTATCTGAGTGTTCTCAACCACGAGATCCGTTTCGGCACCTTCGCCACAAGCTCTTTAAGATCCGACTTTGCTTTGAGATACACACTTGCTTTGGGGCTAAGCTAACTTCTTACTCAGCCTTTCCTGAAGAGAGAGAAGTTTTAATGTCTAATCTCACGCCTGGATAGGCCTTTAACATATCAACTAACCACATCATATCGCAATCTGATGCCCGACTGCGCAGTCGATGACGTGGCACACAAACATTTATTTGATGCAATAAGAATAACAAGAGCGAGGAGAAAATAAAACTTGGGCGACACTCTGAGGCTGAGTGAGAGGGTTGGGTGAGAGAGCACTGAGAAGGGGTTAGTCGTTTCCTGTCTGTGAGGTCACTGGCCGTACGCCTCTCAGAGTAGGAGTGCTGAATAAACATCAAATAGTACAACAATCAAGGATTTATTTTAGTCATTGATCTTTGAATTAATCTGATTAAGGGGGTTTCATATTCATATGACTGCCTACCACCTGCAAATGGGCCACACTTATTTAGGAGTTGGATTCTGGGGAAAGAAATGTTTTAAATAGAGGTGTGAAGATGATTGACAGATGCTTCAGACTAGGTAGACTGCAGTGACGTGGAGCAGTTACCAGAAGAGAGAAGCATTTCACTTAACCAACTAAAGGCATGATTGACAGAGAAAGCTTAGACTAGGGAAATTCAAATCCAGTCTCACACAGTATGGGTTAGTTCCCTGATTGCCCAAATTCAACACACCTGGTCTTCCAGGTCTGTTAAATGAAAAACCTGTGCCTGCGGCACTCCAGGACCACGGTTGCCTACAAGGTGCAATACTTCCCAACTCTCTCCTCTGGGACCACCAGACAGGCACTTCTGCATCAATTAGTAAAGGGGTTGATGGATAGTAGACTGAATCAGGTGTGCCAGATTAGGGCTAAAACCAAAATGTGAAACATCTGTTGGTCCCTGAGGAGAGGGTTGGGAGACACTGGACTGGGGGCCTCAAGGTTCACTTTAGTGCTGCTTTGCATTATTCTGGGTGATTGATTGATTAAGGATCCTTCTGTACTGTAACTATGGGGAAACTTCTCAGTATCAGAGAGAATGAAGAAGAAAGTTGTATTCACTGTAGGCTACAGTTTGTGTTATAGCATGTTGTTAAGGTGATGTTCTCACAAATCCAGTTGAATTTGATGTCACATGACAAGTCATTCCAGGCCTCCAGAGGACTCTTATCTTTAATTATCTCAGCACAGTCCCCCTCACCATATTTTTGATTACCATCACCATTACCAGGCTGATGTGGTGGACACCAGTACCTACAGTGTCAAAAACAGTCAGATGTCATGGTTAATACCAGTACCTACAGGGTCAAAAACAGTCAGATATCATGGTTAATGCCAGTACCAACAGGGTTAACAACAGTCAGATATCATGGTTAATACCAGTACCTACAGGGATAAAAACAGTCAGATATCATGGTTAATACCATTACCTACAGGGTTAATAACAGTCAGATATCATGGTTAATACCAGTACCTACAGGGTTAATAACAGTCAGATATCATGGTTAATACCAGTATCTACCGGGTTAATAACTGTGAGATATCACAGTTAGAACATTACAATCCTAAGTAATATACATATTAATATACATAATTAAAATAATCTTTGTTGACTGCTGTAATCAATGACAATAATCTGTATAGAACCATTTTAATTGGAGCCTTATTGTCAGAGTAGTTAACATCTCTTACTCTGTGGTCATTGGTGTTCCATCCACCCATTTCCAGGCCCCCTCTGTCTCTCTGTCAGTCAGACCAATCCAGACACTCTTCTTGAAGTTGAAGAGAAACTCCTATTGTTGAGAAAGATACAATATACACTGCATTGAGTAAGCTCCAATAGTTTTGGGACACTGAGACATTTTGTTGTTGTTTTGGCTCTGTACTCCAGCACTTCGGATTTGAAATTATGCATAAAAAATTTCAAGTGCAGACCATCAGCTTTCAATTTATTTATTTTTTCATCCATATCAAGTGAACCTTTTAAAAACGACAGAACTTTCTGTACATCGTCCCCCATTGTAGGGGACCAAAAGTATTAGGACAAATTCACTTATTGTCACGATCGTCATTATAATAAATGGACCAAGTCACAGCGTGCGTAAAGTTCCACATATTTGTTAAATGTGAAACATACAAAAAATACAAAGAAGAACTGATCGGACAATACGTAGCGCTCAAACTGCACTAACAAAAACAATATCCCACAAACACAGGTGGGAACAGAACAAACTAAGTATGATCCCCAATTAGAGGTAACAAAAAACAGCTGCTTCTAATTGGGAACCATACACAAAACCAACATAGGAACAAAACAACTAGAAAACCCTCCGTAGTCACGTCCTGACCTAAAACACCATAGAGAACCCCGAGGGCTCTCTATGGCCAGGACGTGACACTTATATGTGTATTAAAGTAGTCAAAGTTTAGTATTTGGTCCCATATTCCTAGCACGCAAGACTACACCTAGCTTGTGACTCTACAAACTTCTTGGATGAATTTGCTTTTAGCTTTGGTTGTTTCAGATTATTTTGTGCCCAAAAGAAAT
Organism: Hucho hucho; assembly: GCA_003317085.1. Classification (NCBI taxonomy): domain Eukaryota; kingdom Metazoa; phylum Chordata; class Actinopteri; order Salmoniformes; family Salmonidae; genus Hucho; species Hucho hucho. The sequence goes on along the minus strand of QNTS01002797.1, from coordinate 61,267 downwards.
TAATGGTTAATATTGTATAGTGTCAGTTTGGAGTAACGTTTCATGTAAATAAGTATATAATACGTTTTCTTGACACTTCTACATAAATGTGGATGCTACCATGATTATGGATAGTGCTGAATGAACTGTCAATAATGATGAGTGAGAAAGTTAAAGTTGCACAAATCCCATAAACTGAAAGCTGCCAGTCTATCCGTTAACCTCAGACATTGTATCATTCCAAAACCAAAGTGCTGGAGCACAAAGCCCCCCCCAAAATACATTTGTCAAAGTACCAATACTTTTGGAGCTCATTGTTTGACCATATCTACCCCCGACAGACCTATATCCCCCCTCCCCACCCTTCTCTTTTGCGCTATCTCCTCTCACCTGTTCCTCTCTGCTGTTTATGATCACCAGGTCTGTTTCTCTCTCCAGACAGTCCTGTCTGCTCTCCTCCCAGGTTCTCCTCAATAGAGATGAAATAACAACTGCATTCAAACTTCTTCCATCTGTCAGAACAACAGTTTTTTTTCTGTTTGATGACACAACAACACTGATACAATATTATACAATGAACAAATGTACTTTATGATGAAGAAAGTTATGAAAACCAGCTCAATGACCACAAAGCAAATTCTGAAGCCTGTCTCTCTCTGTAGTCAGATTGTTGTATCTGGTCTGTAGCTAGTCTCTCTCTTTAGTCAGGTTGTTGTAGCTGGTCTGTAACTGATCTCTCTTTTCAGTTGTGTTGGTCTTGTAAAGGAAAAACTCTGGAACAACTTGTTCCTTTCACCTTCAGAATATTTGATGGCTCTGTTATCTACAAAGTATTAACACATAGTTACTAGCTAAAACACCAGGTAAGTAGGCATAGTAACCAGCACTTCTTTCAACTAGGTGATAAGCAATGAACTTGGACACAAACTCACAACAGACAGACAAGCCTATGATCCCAGCCATTAGAACACACAGCAGCCCCAGACACACTGCAACAACAAGGAAGGGTCTCTTCCCAGAGCTATCAGGCTCTGTGGAAACATACAATATACTTTTATGTTTTGTGATTGTGTGTGTGTGTATGACCTGAGCGCTGGTCTCCTGGTCCATTATTAGGAGCAGTGTCTGATGTCTCTTCTCTCTTGGTGCTGGTCTCACCATCTCTCAGGGTGTCTGCACTGACATAGATATCCACAATCCTCTCCTCCATCTCACATCTGTCAAACTTGACCTTCTTGTTCATATCTGTCTCAGCATAGATGACGTTTGACATGTTAAACAATGCCTGGGTCTTTCTATGTAGGTCTACTATACATTAAGTCTCTGCTTCTAGAATTAATGTGGTGGTCTTCCAACATGGCTGCCAGGAAGCGTCGTACGTCAACTGCAAGCCCTCTATATGTTAAGTCTTTGCTTCTAGTGATATTTCTGTCTCTGAGTCATCTGTGTGTCTCTGTCTATGTGACTGCTGTAGGTGTTAACTCTAAGTATCAACAAAATGACACGGGTAGTTGTGTCTACGCTATTACAAAAAAATATAACACGTTTGCAAACCTGTGTGCGTACTTGTGTGCATGTGTGCGTGTGAGAGATTGTTACAGTGATTATTGTTAAACCATTTTCTACAGAACAATATAAATCATTCCATGTCTCTACATGGTCATCTTGTCCAGAGTATATCTCTACACAGTCCTCCTGCCCAGGAAATGGGACTTGCTATTTGTGATAATGGACAGGACACTATCATACCAGGAAGATATAGATGATAGAGGGGAACCGGAGAACAAAGACTAGCTGTTAACATATATTAAATATCATATGTAACAGCCCCAAGATAATTCAGGGAGTTTCCAGAACTCCCCTTCTTTTCACCTTTCTGCTGATTTGGACCCTCTGTTTACTCCCTAATATACAACATGTTCAGGAGGTCCAGGACTACAAACATGGGTCATTACAATGCCCATACAATAGATTTTCGACTACAAACCGCTCCAAGTGGATATTGAGGGTGGGTAGTCTTGTAGTCTTAACCAGTGAGGAGGAGATGGTGACAGAAACGGCCGCAACTCTGTTCTCTCTTAATGAACCTGATTGGTCGAGGAGGTTTTGAGTGACAGCTGGTTTAACCAATGAAAATAACAATTTCACTTCCCTCTTTTGGGACTCATATAGCAGAGTCTGATGTACATTCTTCATGTTGACTCTGGTAAACATGAAGCTACAATGTAAGGAAACAAGTAGGGCTTTTTTTTATATACTAATACAAACAAATACAACATTGGTTTGCAGGAGTTTGAGACAAATATAGATAGAGAGAGAGAGAGAGAGTGGAGGAGGAAGTTCTGTGCTGGGTAGGCTACTGTATGTGTTACAGCATGTTTTCATGGTGATTTTAAAACACTTTCTCACAAATCCAGTTGAGTTTGCTGCCACATGACATGTCATTCTATGCCTTTAGAGGACTCTGGTCTTTGTCTATCTCAGCACAGTCCTCCCCAGTAGTACCTGCATTATCAGGCTGTTTGGCATACCAGTACCTACAGGGTTAAAACTGTCAGATACCATGGTTAATACGAGCACCTACAGGATTAACAACAGTCAGACATCACAATTAGAACATCACAATCTTAAATGATATACAGACATTTTTCATCTTAAAGTTAACTTGGTTGATTGCTTCCAGCAATGACAATAACCTGTATAGATGAAGGTTGAAAGGAGCCTTTTTGACAGTTATCATCTCTCACCCTGTGGTCAGTGGGGTGCCGTCCACCCATTCCCAGGTCCCCTCATTAACAGTCAGTCAGACCAATCCAGACTCTCTCCTTGAGGTTGAAGAGAAACTCCTGTTGTTGAGGAAGATAAATATATATATAATTATATGTTTGATCTTATTTACCCAAAGCAGACCCATTCTCTCCCTGCCTCCCTCCCTCCCCTGTTCCTTTTTACTGTTTATGATCACCAGGTATGCTCCTCTCTCCAGACAGTCTTCTCCTTCCAAGTTTTAGACTCAGTAGACAGGAAGTACCAACTGGATTCAAACTTCTGCCAGCCTTATAATTTATTACTGTAGGTTTACTCACTGCAACTTGCAAGCCTCCCGCTAAGAAAATCTCTCTCTGTCTGTAGCTGGTCTCTCTCTTTAGTCAAGTTGTTATAACTGGACTGTAGCTGGTCTCTCTCGTTTGTCAGGTGTTTATAACTGGTCTGTAGCTGGTCTCTCTCTGCAGATGAGTTGGTCTTATAGGCTAAGAAGCTCTTAGAGACCCCGTCATCTGTCACAACAACAACACATTTTGTCACTAAAAGAGATAATCACAGACCTGCTGGTGAATTGTAGGAATTGTACCTTAAGACTTGGACAGACAGGCCTATGATCCCAGCCAGTAGGACACACAGCAGCCCCAGACACACTGCAGCAACTCTGGAAGATGTCTTCCCTAAGCTATCAGGATCTTTGGACACAGGTACTGTACACAGCAAATTCAATGAGACAAAATCGAACATGAACCATATAGTTTGGGGATCATCAACTAGACACATTTTTGTCTTGAGCAAATGGTCAGGGGGCCGGAAAATAATTGCATATTATTAGCAGCCCAAATAAATTTAACATTTGATTAAAACGTAATATTTTCAATCTTGCTTACATTAGTGTGTCTCTCTATTATACTTTGGAACAGATTTCCTAAATTAAAGTCAATAGGAGCTGATTTCCTGGGTATCTGCTACAGTGGTTCTTCCTTTAAAAGTTAGGAGTTCATGCTGCGACCGTTTCTGGTAGATGGTAGCATTTTGTCATTTAGAACACTGAGTTAGAACACTGATCTATCGGTTGTCTAAACTGTGACAATTAATGGAGGCTTTTTCAGTCCGGCACTAGAGTCTATCAGGCAACAACAAAAATTGCCGGTGGTCCTGGAGTTAAGAGAGAACTTGGGTAAATGCAATGGGGGAATTACATTTGTGGACTGACGATTTAAACAAAAATTGTAAGGAACTTGTCTGTAGGCCCTTCATTAAAGACCAACATTTGTTTTAAAAAATGTGATAAATAAAAATATATTCCACTGTCTCTTGCGCATGTCATTTTCCTTTCATAACACATCCTTAAATTCAAAACGATTATTATTATTATTATTAAAATTATTAACCCTGCATCATAATTATATAAAAGCTCATTCACCTCCAGTCAATGTGCTAACTCTAGTTAGCATTGGCTCACGAAACTACCTCTAACTTCCTTCATGCTGGATACAGTCATAAGAATGTTATCCGCAAGCTCATCGAACTCTGGGGAAGTTGATAAAGGGCATCATTGCCTAAATCCTGAAGTTTCTCGTTAACTTCTCAGGGAGCAGCTCCTGAGGTGACGGTTTTGGAGAGCCTGGCGTGCCCAAAGTAAAATGCCTCCCATTCAGGCCCAGAAAATAGGATATGCATATATTTAGTACCATTGGATAGGAAACACTCTGAATTGTCCAAAACTGTTAACCATTTGTCTGTGAGTGAAACAGAACGGATATGGCAGGCAAAACCCCGAGGAATTTCTGTCCTGGAAAAAGTGATTTTGACACATTGCTCATTTGGGAACCCCTCCCTCATGAAAATGACCATATAAGGGCATATGAATGCAGTACACATCGCTTCCTTATGATGTCAGCAGCCTCGAGNGGATTGTCTTCGTTGGACACTTAGGATGACCTCAGCAGAAGTTCTTCAACAGGTAATTGATTTGTTTTCGCTGTGAAATGTGTTATGTGTGTGCCACGCTGGCTAATGAATTCATGGCTATGAGAAAGTATGTGAGGCGCTGCCCTCAAACAATCAAATGTAGAGCTTTCGCCGTAAAGCCTTTTTGAAATCTGACAACGCTGTGATATTGCCAAGAAACAGAGCTTTTGATGAGTATGAAACACTTGTATATTGGTGCATGTTTAATAATTCAACTTTTGGATTTTGAATTTGGCGCTTTACATTTTACCTGGTGGTGTCGGGAGTGGGTGACCCACCGCTCCCTGTCTAGTTAATTCAAGTTTTCACTTAGTCTCCCATTGACATCAATAAATGACTAAGAGCAAATTTGACTTAAGTGGAATTCGCCCCATATGATCCCAGAGTATGAAGTATCTCTTTTATATCCTCTGTAAAGGGAGGATGAATTGCTGTACTTTTAAAGTGGTCGGATCTCACATCATCTCTCTTCCTGTCTCACATCAACAGGACATATAGCGGCCAGTTACAGTTAACTCCTAGCCTTGCTAACGTTAGCCAGCCAGCTAATGTTAGTAGAATTCAGAACATATATGTTTGTTCCAGTTTATTTTACTCAGTTGACTTTTGAAGCCTTGGGGCATGGGGCATCGGCCAACCTCATCACATTAACATAAGGTAAAATGGAAGAATAAGAACTATTGGTTTACACTTCCATGTGTGTGTCTCTATGACTACGGTGTACTTACCAGTGTCCTCAGCCTGAGGTTGTTTATCTATGCTCCTGTTAACCGTATCCTGTCCACATTAGCATAAATCTCCTCAGACTGCTCCATATAAAGGCTAATTCTAATTGCCCCCTTAAAATATACTTTGGTACTTTATGGATTGCTGGTAGACCTTGTTATAGAACATTGTTCCTTTATTTATTAATCTGTGACTTTGTTATTCTTATTACTAAAGTGATAAATGTAAACATAGGCAGCCTACTTAATCACTTTTTATAGCTACTGTTTACATGCCTCCTGGGCCATATATAGCGTTCCTCACTGAGTTCCCTGAATTCCTTTCAGACCTTGTAGTCATGGCAGATAATATAATTTTTTTTGGTGACTTTAAAATTCACATGGAAAAGTCCACAGACCCACTCCAAAAGGCTTTTGGAGCCATCATCGACTCCGTGGGTTTTGTCCAACACTCACTGCCACTGTCATACTCTGGACCTAGTTTTGTCCCATGGAATACATATTGTGGATCTTTAATGTTTTTCCACATAATCCTGGACTATCGGACCACCATTTTATACATTTTGCTATCGCAACACATAATCTGCTCAGACCCCAACCAAGGATCATCAAAAGCCGTGCTATAAATTCTCGGACACCCCAAAGATAGATGCACTTCCAGACTCCACCCAAGGACGTCAGAGTACAAAAATCAGTTAACCCCCCACCTGAGGAACTCAATTTAACCTTGTGCAATACCCTAGATGCAGTCGCACCCCTAAAAACAAAAAACATTTGTCATAAGAAACTAGCTCCCTTGTATACAGAACATACCCGAGCTCTGAAGCAAGCTCCAGAAAATTGGAACGGAAATGGGACTACACCAGACTGGAAGTCTTCCGACTAGCTTGGAAAGACAGTACCTAGCAGTATCGAAGAGCCATCAATGCTGCTCGATCATCCTATTTTTAAGGATCGAGCAACAGAATTTATTTTTGATACTGTCGCAAAATCTAACTAAAAAGCAGCGTTCCCCAAGAGAGGATGGCTTTCACTTCAGCAGTGATAAATTCATGAACTTCTTTGAGGAAAATCATGAACTACCCAAAATGGCGCCGGAAGAAATGGCAGCCGTTTTACGGGCGCCTAACCAATTGTGCTATTATGTGGTTTTTTTTCGTGTTATTTGTAACTTATTTTGTACATAATGTTTCTGCAACCGTATCTTACAGCAAAAAAGAGCTTCTGGATATCAGGACAGCGATCACTCACCTCGGATTAGATGAAGATTTTTTCTTCAACAAAGAGGAAGCAAAAGATATTCTCCAAACACCCAACAGGTCCGACATCCACGCTATTTACAAGAGGAAGCGACGCAGGTACAGAGGACAGAGAGCCGGGTGCCTGGTCAGGACGATTGGGAAAGGCGATTGGGAAAGCTGCCGCTACCATCAATACTACTCGCCTATGTGCAATCATTGGACAATAAATTAGACGAGGTACGATCACGAATATCCTACCAACGGGACATAAAAAACTGCAACATCCTATGTTTCACGGAATCGTGGCTGAATGATGACATGGATATTCAGCTAGCGGGATACACGCTGCACCGGCAAGATAGAACAGCACACTCCAGTAAGACGAGGGGGGCCGGTCTGTGCAAATTTGAAAACAACAGCTGGTGCACGAAATCTAAGGAAGTCTCTAGATTTTGCTCGCATGAAGTAGAGTATATTGTGATAAATTGCAGGCCACACTACTTGCCTAGAGAGTTTTCAGCTCTACTTTTCGTGGCTGTTTATTTACCACCACAGACGGATGCTGGCACTAAGACCGCACTCTGTCAGCTGTATAAGGAAATAAGCAAACAGGAAACCACTCACCCAGAGGCGGCGCTCCTAGTGGCTGGAGACCTTAATGCAGGGAAACTTAAATCAGTTCTACCAAATCTCCATCAACATGTTAAATGTGCAACCAGAGGAAAAAACATTCTAGATCACCTGTACTCCACACACAGAGACACGTACAAAGCTCTCCCTCGCCCTCCATTTGGTAAATCTGACCATAACTCTATCCTCCTGATTCCTGCTTACAAGCAAAAATGAAAGCAGGAAGCACCAGTGACTCGGTCTATGAAAAAGTGGTCAGATGAAGCAGACGCTAAACTACAGGACTGTTTTGCTATCACAGACTGGAACATGTTCCGGGATTCCTCCGATGGCATTGAGGAGTACACCACATCAGTCACTGGCTTTATCAATAAGTGCATTGTGGATGACGTTGACTTTTATACAAGTCAACATAAACAAGGCTGCGGGGCCAGACGGATTACCAGGACGTGTGCTCCGGGCATGTGCTGACCAACTGGAACGTGTCTTCACTGACATTTTCAACATGTCCCTGATTGAGTCTGTAATACCAACATGCTTCAAGCAGACCACCATAGTCCCTGTGCCCAAGAACACAAAGGCAACCTGCCTAAACGACTACAGACCCGTAGCACTCACGTCCGTAGCCATGAAGTGCTTTGAAAGGTTGGTAATGGCTCACATCAATAACATTATCCCAGAAACCCTAGACCCCCTTCAATTTGCATACCGCCCAAACAGATCAACAGATGATGCAATCTCTGTTGCACTCCACACTGCCCTTTCCCACTGGGACAAAAGGAACACTTATGTGAGAATGCTATTCATTGACTACAGCTCAGCGTTCAACACCATAGTACCCTCAAAGGGACTAAACACCTCCCTCTGCAACTGGATCCTGGACTTCCTGACGGGCAGCCCCCAGGTGGTGAGGGTAGGTAGCAACACATCTGCCACGCTGATCCTCAACACTGGAGCTCCCCAGGGGTGCGTGCTCAGTCCCCTCCTGTACTCCCTGTTCACCCACGACTGCATGGCCAGGCACGACTCCAACATCATCATTAAGTTTGCAGACGACACAACAGCGGTAGGCCTGATCACCGACAACGACGAGACAGCCTATAGGGAGGAGGTCAGAGACCTGGCCGTGTGGTGCCAGGACACCTCTCCCTCAACGTAACCAAGACTAAGGAGATGATTGTGGACTACAGGAAAAGGAGGACCGAGCACGCCCCCATTCTCATCGATGGGGCTGTAGTTTAGCAGGTTGAGAGCTTCAAGTTCCTTGGTGTCCACATCAACAATAAGCTAGAATGGTCCAATACCCACCAAGACAGTCATGAAGAGGGCACGACAAAGCCTATTTCACCTCAGGAGACTAAAAAGATTTGGCATGGGTCCTGAGATCCTCAAAAGGTCTACAGCTGCAACATCGAGAGCATCCTGACTGATTGCATCACTGCCTGCTACGGCAATTGTTCCACCTCTGACCGCAAGGTACTACAGAGGGTAGTGCGTATGGCCCAGTACATCACAATGGCTAAGCTGCCTGCCATCCAGGACCTCTACACCAGGCGGTGTCAGAGGAAGGCCCTAAAAATTGTCAAAGATCACAGCCACGCCAGTCATAGACTGTTCTTTCTACTGCCGCATGGCAAGCGGTACCGGAGTGCCAAGTCTAGGACAAAAAGGCTTCTCAATAGTTTTTACCCCCAAGCCATAAGACTCCTGAACAGGTAATCAAATGGCTAACCGGACCTTTTGCATTTGATCATTAGAAATCAAATTACGGACTCCTCTTTAAATCTGCGTATTCCTCCAAATCTCCTGAGTCTGCGTATTCCTCCAAAGTCCTGAGTCTGCACAACTGCCAGGACATAGGATCAAGGGAGACACATGTTTTTTAATACTATGTCTCTTGACACATTGATGAAAATAATCATGGCCTATAAACCTTCAAGCTGCATACTGGACCTTATTCCAACTAAACTACTGAAAGAGCTGCTTCCTGTGCTTGGCCCTCCTATGTTGAACATAATAAACGTCTCTCTGTCCACCGGATGTGTACCAAACTCACTGAAAGTGGCAGTAATAAAGCCTCTCTTGAAAAAGCCAAACCTTGACCCAGAAAATATGAAAAACTATCACCCTATATCGAATCTCCCATTCCTCTCAAACATTTTAGAAAAAGCTGTTGCGTAGCAACTCACTGCCTTCTTGAAGACAAACAATGTACACAAAACGGTTCAGTCTGGTTTTAGACCCCATCATAGCAATGCGACTGCACTTGTGAAGGTGGTAAATGATCTTTTAATGATGTCAGACTGAGGCTCTGCATCTGTCCTTGTGCCCCTAGACCTTAATGCTGCTTTTGATACCATCGATCACCACATTCTTTTGGAGAGATTGGAAACCCAAATTGGTCTACATGGACCTGATTTAGTTCTGGCCTGATTTAGATCTTATCTGTCGGAAAGATATGTGTTTGTATCTGTGGATCGTTTGTCCTCTGACAAATCAATTGTACATTTCGATGTTCCTCAAGGTTCCGTTTTAGGACCACTTTTGTTTTCACTATATATTTTACCTCTTGGTGATGTCATTCGGAAACATAATGTTAACTTCTTAGGGAGCGGCAGCTGAGGTGCCGGTTTTGGAGAGTCTGGCGTGCCCAAAGTAAAAGGCCTGCCACTAAAGACCAGTAACTAGGATATGCACATAGTACTATTGGATAGGAAACACTCTGAAGTTTCTAAAACAGTTAAAATATTGTCTGTGAGTATAACAGAACTGATATAGCAGGCAAAAACCCGAGGAATTTCTGTCCTGGAAAAAGTGTTTTTGACACATTGCCTCATTTTGAACCCCTCCCTATTGAAAACAGCCACATCTGCGAGTAAGATTACAGTAGTAGACAGTGTTTGGTGATGTTAGGTTGCTCTGGATGGTAATAGAAGAAGAATTTTTAACTAGTCACCGGATGCAAACAGAAAAGTAGGCGCGTTCAAGGGCACGCGCGCAGTGGTTTTTTCCTATGCTATTGTCCAGTTTATAATCCGGTTGAAATATTATAGTAAATATACATAAAAGTGTTCCTAAGGATACATTATCAATGATGTTTGATTGTTCTTGGACAAGTGTATAGGTATAGGTTGAACGCGTTCTCTTCACGGTTCAATGGGCGAGTGGACGCTGTATTTTATGAACGTAACGTGCCAACCAAACGGAGATTTATGGACATAAACAATGACTTTTTCTAACAAAAGAAGCATGAATTGTCTTGCTTGGACACTTCGGACTATCCTCAGCAGAAGATCATCAAAGGTAAGCGATTTTATATTAGCGATTTTATGCGTTTTGTGAGACCCGTGTTGGTTATGGATTCATGCTAATGCATAAAATATGAGAGGGGCTATCCTCAAACAATCAAATGTTGTGCTTTTGCCGTAAAGCCTTTTTGAAATCTGACAACGCTGTGATATTGACAAGAATCAGAGCTTTTGATGACTATGCAACACTTGTATATTGATGAATGTTTAATAATTAAACTTTTGGATATTGAATTTGGCGCCTTACATTTCACCGGGTAGTGTCGGGAGTGGCCTAGCACCCCACTGCTACCTAAGTAGTTTTAACTTTCACTGCTATACGGACAACACTCAGCTGTACATTTCGATGAAACATAGTGAAGCCCCAAATCTCCCCTCCCTGGAAGGGAGGGCAGATTGCGTTACTCTGTGTTACTCTGGACCTTGATTTCACTTTTGACAAACCTATCTAGACTGTTTCAAGGATAGCTTTTTTCCAGCTCCGTAACATAGCAAAAATCTGAAACTTTCTGTCCAAAAATGATGCAGAAAAATGTATCCATGCTTTTGTCACTTCTAGGTTAGACTACTGCAATGCTCTACTTTCCGGCTACCCGGATAAAGCAATAAATAAACTTCAGTTAGTGCTAAACACGGCTGCTAGAATCTTGACTAGAACCAAAACATTTGATCATATTATTCCAGTGCTAACCTCTCTACACTGGCTTCCAGTTAAGGCTAGGGCTGTAAGTCTTTATTGAAGACTCATCTCTTCAGTAGGTCCTATGATTGAGTGTAGTCTGGCCCAAGAGTGTGAAGGTGAACGGAAAGGCACTGGAGCAACGAACCACCCTTGCTGTCTCTGCCTGCCTGTTTCCCCTCTCTCCAATAGGATTCTCTGCCACAAACCCTGTTACAGGGGCTGAGTCACTGGGTTACTGGTGCTCTTCCATGCTATCCCTAGGAGGGGTGCGTGACTTGATTGGGTTGAGTCACTGACATGATCTTCCTGTCCGGGTTGACGCCCTTCCTTGGGTTGTGCCGTCGGGGAGATCTTCGTGGGCTATACTCAGCCTTGTCTCAGGATGGTAAGTTGGTGGTTGGAGATATCCCTCTAGTGGTGGGGGGCTGTGCTTTGGCAAAGTGGGTGGGGTTATATCCTGCCCGGGGCCTCTCTTTCTCGAGTCCTAGGACCATGCCTCAGGACTACCTGGCCTGATGACTCCTTGCTGTCCCCAGTCCACCTGGTCGTGCTGCTGCTCCAGTTTCAACTGTTCTGCCTGCAGCTATGGAACCCTGACCTGTTCACCTGACATGCTACCTGTCCCAGACCTGCTGTTTTCAACTCTCTCGAGACAGCAGGAGCGGTAGAGATACTCGGAATGATCGGCTATGAAAAGCCAACTGACATTTACTCCTGAGGTGCTGAACTGTTGCACCCTCTACAACCACTGTGGTTATTATTATTTGACCCTGATGGTCATTTATGAACATTTGAACATCTTGGCCATGCTCTGTTATAATCGCCCACCCGGCACAGCCTGAAGAGGACTGGCCACCCCTCATAGCCTGGTTCCTCTCTAGGTTTCTTCATAGGTTTTGGCCTTTCTAGGGAGTTTTTCCTAGCCACCATGCTTCTACAGCTGCATTAGGCTGGGTTTCTGTACAGCACTTTGTGACATCAGCTGATGTAAGAAGGGCTTCATGAATACATTTGATTGACTGAGGGTTAATAATTGGACCCACTTTTACTAAGCATAAGCCTATGGCAAATCACATGACATGTTTCTAACAAAATTAATGAATAATCATTTTCCAGAGTACAGTATGTCTATATAGTCTTCTCTAAAATAAAACACAACAATTATTTGTCTTGTTTTTTATCTCATTCTCTTAATTTTCTTCTTCCTCTTCTATGTCTCTCTCTGACACTGAAGCTCAATCTCAATCAGTCTCTCCTAGATTCCTCTCCTATCTCCTCCTATCTCCAACTAGGAAGGGTCTCTTCTCTGTGCTATCAGGCTCTGTGGACACGTACAATATACTGTTCTGTTTTGTGAGTGTGTGTGTGTTTGACTGGTCTCCTGGTCCATTATTAGGAGCAGGGTCTGCTGTCTCTTCTCTCTTGGTGCTGGTCTCACCGTCTCTCAGGGTGTCTGCACTGATGTAGATATTCACAATCCTCTCCTCCATCTCACCTCTGTCAAACTTGACCTTCTTGTTCATATCTGGCTCAGTATAGATGACGTTTGACATGTTTAACTTTCTTTCTATGTAGGTAGGTGTTAACTCTAGGGAAGTATCAACAAAATGACAAGGGTAGTTGTGGCTGTTCTAATACAAAAAATAGAACAAGTTTGCATACTTGAGTGGGTAATTGTGTGTGTACTTGTGTGCAGTCAAAGACTGTTCTCTCGACTGTGCGCAGTCATAGACTGTTCTCCCTACTACCGCATGGCAAGTGGTACCGGAGTGCCAAGTCTAGGACAAAAAGGCTTCTCAACAGTTTTTACACCCAAGCCATAAGACTCCTGAACAGGTAATCAAATGACTACCTGGACTATTTGCATTGTGCCAACCCCTCTTTTACGCTACTGCTACTCTCTGTTTAACATATATGCATAGCCTCTTTCACCATATCTACATGTACATACTACCTCAATCAGCCCGACTAACTGGTGTCTGTATATAGCCTCGCTACTGTTATTTTTCACTGTCTTTCTGCTGTAGTTTTTATTTCTTTACTTACCTATTGTTCACCTAATACCTTTTTTGCTCTGTTGGTTAGAGCCTGTAAGTAAGCATTTCAATGTAAGGTCTACACCTGTTGTATTCGGCGCACGTGACAAATAAACTTTGATTTTATTTGCCTGTGTGCGTGTGAGAGATTGTTGTAGTGTTTATTGTTAAACCATTTTCTGCAGAACATTATAAATCATTCCATGTCTCTACATGGTCATCTTGTCCAGAGTATATCTCAACACAGTCCTCCTGCCCAGGGAATGGGACTTGCTATTTGTGATGATGGACAGGACACTATCATACCAGGAGATATAGATTATAGAGGGGAAGTGGAGAGCAAAGACTGAGCTGTTAACATATATTAAATATCATATGTAACAGCCCCAAGATAATTCAGGGAGTTTCCAGAACTCCCCTTCCTTTCACCTATCTGCTGATTTGGACCCTCTGTTTACTCCCAAATATACAACATGTTCAGGAGGTCCAGGACTACAAAAATGGGTCATTATAATGTCCATACAAAAAATGTGACACTACAAACTGCTCCAAGTGGACATTGAGGGTAGTTAGTCGTAACCAGTGAAGGTGAGATTACAAAATAAACCACCAAGGCTCTCTTCTCTCTTAATAAACCTGATTGGTTGAGGAGTTTTTGAGTGACAGCTGGTTGAACCACTGAAAATATTAACTTCACTTCCCTCTTTTGGGACCCATATAGGGGAACAACAGTCAAATATGAGCATTTGACATTGTGTTATATGTAACTTGACAACAAAGACTAACTGTCAAAGATTTATAAGTAACATGCTTTGATATCTCTACTACACTCATTGATTGGTGATACAGTCAACTCCTATACAGTGTATGTAATGGTGGTTTGGTACTGATGAGAATGTTTCCACCAGGCCTAAATTGGAGTGCTTAAATGTCACAACTTCAGCCGAAGTGATTATTTGTGTTACCTTGTTTTCCGTGTTTTCGAGTGGCTGTATTTCCCACTCAAGTATTTTGGAGTTTTGAGTAAAGCTATTGAACACTCATATTCGTTGTCCTGCGCCTGACTCTGCCTTACCGGCATCACGGAGAACCTTGACAGCAAATATCTGTAGCAAGTGAGAAGAAGGTGTTATAATTGGAATGGTTGAAATGCACTGCATGCAGAGTGTGGACAAAGTCAAATGTACTATCCTCATGTTGTGTCTGATGTTGTGTCAAACATAACTACTAGTACACAGAAAGCTATAATGTCAGGAAATAAGTCAACTCCTAAACGGTGGTTTGGTACTGTCTAGAATGTTTGCACCAGGGCTAAGTTGGAGTATGTAAATATCTGTAGCAAGTAAGACTAATATTGTTTAATTGGAATTGATGAAATGCACTGCATGCAGAGTGTGGACGAAGTCAAATCTACTAACTTCATGTTGACTCTGGTACACAGAAAGTTACAATGTCAGGAAATAAGTTGGTGCATGGGTGAGAGAGAGAGAGAGAGAGAGAGAGAGAGAGAGAGAGAGAGAGAGAAAATGAAGGAGGAAGTTGTGTGCACTGTAGGCTGCTGTATGTGTTACAGTATGTTGTCATGGTGATTTTAAACGACTTCCTCACAAATCCAGTTGAGTTTGCTGCCACATGACATGTCATTCCATGCCTTTAGAGGACTCTTGTCTTTGTGTATCTCAGTATTGTCCTCCCCAGTAAGACCTGCATTATCAGGCTGTTTGTCAGACCAGTAACTAAAGTGTTAAAAACAGTCAAATATCATGCTTAAAACCAGTAGGTACAGGGCTAACAACAGTCAGATATCATGGTTAATACCAGTACCTACAGTCAGATATCATGGTTAATACCAGTACCAGTACCTACAGGGTTAAAAACAGTCAGATATGGTTAATACCAGTACCTACAGGGTTAAAAACAGTAAGATATCATGGTTAATAACAGTACCTACAGGGTTAAAAACAGTCAGATATGGCTAATACCAGTACCTACAGGGTTAAAAACAGTAAGATATCATGGTTAATAACAGTACCTACAGGGTTAAAAACAGTCAGATATCACGGTCAATACCATGGTTAATATCAGTAACTACAGGGTTAACAACAGTCAGATATCATGGTTAATACCAGTACCTACAGGGTTAAAAACCGTCAGATATCACGGTCAATACCAGTACCTACAGGGTTAAAAACAGTCAGAAATCATGGTTAATAACAGTACCTAAAGGGTTAAAAACAGTCAGATATCATGGTCAATACCAGTACCTACAGGGTTATAAACAGTCAGATATCATGGTTAATACCAGTACCTACAGGATTAAAAACAGTCAGATATCACGGTCAATACCAGTACCTACAGGGATAACAACAGTCAGATATCATGGTTAATACCAGAACCTACAGGGTTAAATACAGTCAGCCATCACCTCACCTTATTGACAGATTAGTTATCATCTCTCACCCTGTGGTCAGTGGGGTGCCGTCCACCCATATCCAGGTCCCCTCATTAACAGTCAGTCAGATCAATCCAGACTCTCTTCTTGAGGTTGAAGAGAAATGTCTGTTGTTGAGAAATATAAATACTTATACATACATGTAATCATATCTACCCTTCACTCTATCACTCTCTTGCTCCCTCTCTCTTTAGTCGGGTTGTTGTAACTGGTCTGTAGCTGGTCTCTCTCTTTAGTCAGGGTGTTGTAACTGGTCTGTAGCTGGTTTCTCTCTTTAGTCAGGGTGTTGTAACCGGTCTGTAGCTGGTCTCTCTCTGCAGTTGAGTTCTTTGAGGCCTTGTTATCGACATCAACAATGATTGCTGGTCTCACCGTCTCTCAGGGTGTCTGCACTGACGTAGATATCCACAATCCTCTCCTCCATGTCACCTCTGTCAAACCTTTTGGTCATATCTGACTCAGCATAGATGGGCTCAGACATCTCCAACAAAATACTGTTTTTTCTTTCTAACAGGTCTATGTTAAGTCTACACAGGTTCTTAGATATTGTTACCTTTGCCCTGTGTCTGTTCCTGTGCCTCACTGTAAGTGATACTGTTTTAACTGATGATAAATTGTCAAATTAACACATCACTAGCCACGTGCACATCTGTTTTAAATTACACTATAGATACAAAAGTATGTGGACACCCATTCAAATTGGTGGATTTGGCTATTTCAGCCACCAGAAATGTCTGTCCTGCTAGAGCTGCACCTGTCAACTGTAAATGCTGTTATTGTGAATTGGAAACGTCTAGAAGCAACCGCGAAGTGGGAGGCCACGCTACACTCTGAGTTCCAGATGTCCACATACTTTTGATATAATTGAAGTTATCATATATTTTAGCAGATAACAAATTTGGACTCAGTGAATTTGCACATAGATCATATAGCATTACTGAGGCTTTGACACCCCAGCCTTCAAACAGTGGTCAAGATATGGCCCAGTGTTGTTTGACCAGCCACCGATTTCATCACATACATCACCAATGGCCTTATGACATATAGGGGCCATTTTTCTATCTATACTGTCAGTATGAGGAAATATTCAGAACTGGGAAATCTTTGATTGCATATTTCTCAGAGTTCTACAAGAGAAACTTTATGTGTGTGTACGAGTGTGCGTATGTGTGTGTGCCCTCTCAGTTATGTTCTGCCCTCTATGTGTGTCCAACGTTCAAGCAGGAAGCTGGTAGACCTCAGCAGAGGATATTGTTTCTTTATTACTTAATCTTTGCCTTTTTTGCTGCACGACCCTCATTGAACACCACATTCGTACCCGGCCCGGGGAAACGATACGAAAGAGGCCATATCGGATTCCGGAGGCCCGAAGGAAGGCTGTGACACTGGAGGCTATGCTGAGGATGGGGGTCGTTGAAGTGTCCCAGAGTGGATGGTGCAGCCCCATTGTGTTGGTGCCCAAACCAGACGGTAGCCTGTGCTTCTGTAATGATTTCCGGGGTGTGAACAACATCAGCTTGTTCAGCGCCTACCCCATGCCGAGGGCTCATCGACCGATTGGGAAAGGCCTGGTATATCAGCACCCTTGACATGACCAAAGGATATTGGCAGGTACAGTTGTCAGCCTCCTCCCGGGAGAAGACGGCGTTTTCGACATCAGACGATTTCCAGGTACCGATGTTGGTCCAGATGGATGCATGTGACACAGGACAAGGGGCCGTTCTGTCCCCGATACACTATTGGGGAGGAGCACCCCATCATGTACATCAGCCAAAAGCTACTACCCAGAGAGAAAAATTGTTGAGAAAGAGTGTCTAGCGGTGAAGTGGGTGCTAGACACTCTCAAGTATTACCTGTTGGTACCCACTTCACCTTGGTCACGGACCATGTTCCCCTGGAGGTGGCGTACAGCGGGTCAGCCAACAGGGGGAGACTCGTCAAGGCCTGGTGACAGACGGAGTATACATCACGAGGCGATGGCACCCTCTGCTGGACGTGCCAGGTCTCGACGGGCTCTCCGGCCAGGACTAATTGGGGCTGATTGGGGTTGGTGAGTAATCAAGGGCTGATTGCTCTCCAGCTGTATGAGACCCATAAAGCTGCCAGAAGGGCAGCACACGGGAGTAGAGACTGGGGGAAGAAAGGACTCCAGTATAGTTGGGGACGGTTCCAGAGGTAACAGGAGGGAGTTCAGGTTTTGATCCCCACAGGATACAGCAAGACCCGGAACCCAGAAGACGGCATCCCGGAGAAGGTCTCATGGGGGAGACCTATTCTTTTCTTAAGGACTATTATTTTAATAAACACCTTTGAAACTGAACTAATCCTACTCTGTCCATTTCTGATCTGTGTAAACGTTTTGACCTAACCCCCTGGTCTGCCACACTAAATACTTTCCTCTAAATCTTAACATAACGTTTTTTTATTATTTTATGTCTCTGTGATTCATATAACCAACTCATCAAGCTTTGATTATTTGAATCAGCTGTGTGGTGCTATGGAAAAAACCTAAATGTGCACCCAGGGTCGGCCCCAGGACCGAGTTTGGGAAACCCTGCTCTATGGCTCTATCTGAAACTAAGGCTTTATCTCCATTAGTCTTTTCTAGATTCCTCTCTTATATCCTCCCCTCCTTCTCAACCCTGTAATAGCACTATTGGAACTCTTTTGGTGAGTTCATCTCAAACTTTAACCACTGGGTGACATCATTCCATAACCATTCAGTACTGTATCCAACCATCAATATAATAACTGTGAGAGAGAGAGAGAGAGAGAGAGACAGTGAAAGAGACTGTGAGCCCATCACAAGGATAACCAATAAATACTCTGTGATCAGTTTCTCACAGACCCAGTGTTGTTTAACACATGGTCCATCGTTCCAACTCTTCAATGGGTCTGTTGCTGTCTGTGAGATCTCAACACAAGCCACCATGTTGTTCATGTTATTAGGTTCATTATTACAACAGAAAAACACAATGTAAAAGTAATTCAGAATATGTTCACTCACGTAGTTGTAAATGGTGTGCTGCCAGGCCACTGCCAAGTTCTGTCTTTTTTACCCATACCAATCCAGACATTCTTCTTAATCCATGGATAAATATCTATAATATCATTTTGGCAGAAAAATAATGGCCATTATTTAATCTCCACAGCAGAGCAATACTTTGACATTAACTGTCACACATGATAGTAGTAGTATAGTAGTAGTAGTATAATAGTAGTAGTATAGAAGTAGTAGTATAATAGTAGTAGTATAATAGTAGTATAATAATAGTATAATAGTAGTAGTATAATAGTAGTAGTACAATATATGATTGTATAGGTATAGATTTAATCTCATGCAAACATTCATTTATGACAGAAAATGCATTTTATAAATTGACTTGAACATTGGTGATACAGCTATTTACACATGTTGAATACTAGTCAGAGAAGTAGATAACAAAGAAACAGTAGTATTATAGTATTACTAATGTATTATCTATTACCTGTTCTTCTCTGCTGTTTATAACAACCAACAGTACACCCACTGTTCTGCACTCTGCAGACCGGCCCCAGCTGTGTTCATCGTGGAAGATAGATAATAACAGCTAGTGCCAAACTTCCACCATCCAGCTAGACAGAGTTTCTCTGAGATAAACACAACAGAACAGCAGGCATTCAATAATGGCTGCAATGATACAATATGTCTTCTATGTACTAAATGAAATGAATGAACTGCATTCACCATAGAACCTAATCCTGGTCTGTAGCTGGTCTCTCTCTTCAGTCAGGTTGTTGTAACTGGCCTGTAGCTGGTCTCTCTCTGTTGATTTGTGATTACCAATGACTCCATCTGTAAAAGGGAAAAGTTAATGAAACATGTAAACACCCCACCATTGATGATTTAAAGATGATTAAGTCGGCTACTTATGTCTGAGACGACATACTAAACGTACAGTAGACAGACAGGCCTATGATCCCAGCCAGTAGGAGAACACACAGCAGCCCCAGACACACTGCAGCAACTCCAGTTGGTCTCTTCCACCACTGAAAATGTACTAATTCACACATTATTAAAGATCTTTGNAAAACAATAACATAATACAAAACTGAATAAGACAGCAATTTGCTACATTTCTACAGTAATATTTTAATGAAATATATTTTAAATCTTAAAATTAAATGCTATAAAAACAATTGGACAATTGGACCAACCACAGCTGATTCTCATTGTAGATGAACATCTACACAGGTGTTACTCTTTCAATTTCATTACAAAAGGAGACAACTGCTGAATAGTTTTGTATTGTGATGTAAACATGGACCCAGCCAGAAATAGAGAAGTGGCTGAAAGAGGAAGAAGAGTGGCTGGGAGGGGGCGAGGAATACGTATGCGTGGTGGAAGAAGAATAAGAGGAAGATCAAGAGCTGTAGTCTCAGATGAGATCAGAGCTACTGTAATTGATCATGTAGTAAATCATGGTCTCTCAATGAGAGAAGCTGGTCAGAGAGTGCAGCCAAATTTGCAACGCTCAACAGTGGCATCTATTGTTAGAGTTTTCCGGCAAACCAACAGGTAACTTGTATTCTGCAAGGGCATATGACTGAGTTGCACATTACAGAAGTAAATAGACTTGTGTGTAATTGCTTTTGCATTTCTGCTTAGGACTCAACGGTTACCTCACACAGGTGGGAGAGGAAGGATGCTCACTGATGTGCAGGAAACTGCCATTGTTGATATGGTCATCAGAAACAATGGCATAAAACTCACTGAGATTCGAGACAGAGTCTTGGCAGACAACGTTACTTTTGCAAATATTCACAGTGTAAGCATAACAACTATTTCTAGAGTCCTGAAAAAACATCAGGTCAGGATGAAACAGTTGTACACTGTGCCTTTTGAGAGGAACTCTGAACATGTCAAGCAACTCAGGAACCAATATGTCCAGGTAAGATCACAATAAAATACAGAACTGTTTTTAAACAAAACCAAACACACACAAAGACATATTTTTAGGTAATGTTTACTACTGTAACAGCTTATGTTGCCTTGTGGATTTATTTTAGAGAGTCATGGAGATTGAAGGCAGGCAAACACCCCACATTTTCATCTTTGTGGATGAGGCGGGTTTCAACTTGGCCAAAACACGGCGACGAGGGAGGAATGTGATTGGGAAGAGAGCCACAGTGGATGTCCCGGGCCAGAGGGGTGCCAACATCACAATGTGCGCAGCAATATCCACTGATGGACTGCTGTTACACAAACCACTAATTGGGCCATACAACACTGAACGTCTCCTTGCGTTCCTGCATGATCTCTATGGAAGGGTTGTGCTAGGTGAGGAAAGGGATGCAGAGAGAAGAAATCAGCCAACATTTATAATTGTATGGGACAATGTGGCATTTCACCACTCCCGTGCAGTCACTGAGTGGTTTGCAGCCCATCCCAGAATGGTGTCACTTTTCCTCCCACCTTACTCTCCATTCCTCAACCCCATAGAGGAATTATTTTCCTCATGGAGGTGGAAGGTTTATGACCACCATCCACATGATCAAATGTCCCTCCTGGATGCAATGAATGCTGGATGCCTGGACATATCAGCAGAAGATTGCCAGGGATGGATCAGGCATGCCAGAAGATTCTTTCCTAGGTGTATTGCCCTAGATGACACAAGATGTGATGTGGATGAGAACCTGTGGCCAAATGGAGAAGACCGAGTAGATTAGCATTACTATTGTATCTGTATCAGTTGATGGTGTGTATACAACCTCTTGTATTTTGGAATTACTCACTGCAAAAAAATACAAATAAATAAAAGACGTAAAATATATTGAAGCATTCTGCATCATGTCTGATTCATTCCAGTAACATATATTGCAGTGAATTATAAACAGAGATGTGTCCTTGTTTTACACAAGAAAACATTGTATAATGCTACATGTTGTTAGTGTTTTTTTAGGTCATTGTTTTGTGGGTGACAAAGTGTGTTTGTTGGCTGTCAACCTTTGCTAGTGTTGTGGAAGAATGTGTTGATTTGAGACATGTATGAAGTGATTTGGTAGTTTTAGTGCATTTTGAATGTGAAATGAACTGCTGTGCCGAGCTGAAAGTTGGTTAGGAGAACTGTGTGAAGAGTTTTGAAAAAGTGACTTAAGTATTGTGAAATGTGTCCTAGCGACTGTAAAAAACTGTAATACACTTATGCTCAAATACAGAAACTGTCAACCACAGTGGATGAGAAATTGTGAAATCAACACAACACAGTCAACCACGTGACTTGCACCAGCCTTAGTTTCTAATGTAAACATGTTTGTTTCCCACAGTGCTCAGCAGTAATAAACATGTGATTCAACTGAAGTGATAATATACTACATGATATGACTCCCACCAGCCTTAGTGTGATAATATACTACATGGTATGACTCCTACCAGCCTTAGTTTGATAATATACACATGATATGACTCCCACCAGCCTTGGATAATATAATAAATGATATGACTCCCACCAGCCTTTGATAATATATTACATGATATGACTCCCACCAGTCTTAGTTTGATAATATACTACATGATATGACTCCCACCAGTCTTAGTTTGATTATATAATACATTATATGACTCCCACCAGCCTTAGTTTGAAAATATAATACATGATATGACTCCCACCAATCTTAGTTTGATAATATACTACATGATATGACTCCCACCAGTCTTAGTTTGATAATATAATACATTATATGACTCCCACCAGTCTTAGTTTGATAATACAATACATGATATGACTCCCACCAGTCTTAGTTTGATCATTTAATACATGATATGACTCCCACCAGTCTTAGTGTGATAATATAATACATGATATAACTCCCACCAGTCTTAGTTTGATAATATAATACATGATATGACTCCCAC
This sequence comes from Hucho hucho, assembly GCA_003317085.1. Classification (NCBI taxonomy): domain Eukaryota; kingdom Metazoa; phylum Chordata; class Actinopteri; order Salmoniformes; family Salmonidae; genus Hucho; species Hucho hucho. The sequence continues at coordinate 38,582 of QNTS01002797.1, read as the reverse complement.
CAGCATTAGTGTGATGATATAATGCATGATATGACTCCCACCAGACTTAGTTTGATAATATACTACATGATCTGACTCACACCAGCATTAGTTTGAAATATACTTCATGATCTCTATATCATACTATATTGTGTACAGTCAGGTTCTTAAGTATTTGGACAGTAACACAATTTGCATCCTTTTGGCTTGTGGCTATGCCCTTCCAGTGGCTGTGCCCTTCCCTGTTCACGCCCTAGGTAGTCAACCATTAGGGTCAGGGTTAATTAGGGAGGCCACCGCTCCACTGGGCATGGTGACGCAGCGGGGTCACAAGGAGAGAATCAGTCTCTTTCTCATTGACTGTCCTGCGTTTCCCGTGGTGTTAGGCCTACCCTGGTTAGCCTGTCATGACCCCACTGTTTCATGGCAGTGGAGGGCTCTCACAGGGTGGTCGCGAGAGTGCTCGGGGAGGTGTTTAGGGGTTTCCGTTGGTGCTACTACGGTGGAAAGTCCAGACCTGGTCTCCGCCGTGCGCATTCCCCCGAATATGGCGATTTGGCTCTCGATTACCACCCCATCGACGGGGGGATTGTGCGATAAATCTCCTAGTAGACGCCGCACTACCCAGGAGTCACGTGTATTCCCTGTCGCAGGCGGAGACGAAGGCTATGGAAACATATGTCATCGAATCCCTGCGTCAGGGGTACATTCGGTCCTCCACTTCACCCGCCTCCTCAAGTTTATTTTTTGTATTTTATTTTGTAGACGAGACTTTCAGGGACCTGCACGGGCAGGGTGTGCTGGTGTACATTGATAACATTCTGGTATACTCCGCTACACGCGCCGAGCATGTGTCCCTGGTGCGCAAAGTGCTTGGTCCACTGTTGAAATATGACCTGTACGTCAAGGCTGAGAAATGCCTGTTCTTTCAACAGTCCGTCTCCTTCCTAGGGTACCACATTTCCACCTCAGGGGTGGAGATGGAGAGTGACCGCATTTCAGCCATGCGTAATTGGCCGACTCACACCACGGTAAAGGAGGTGCAGCGGTTTCTAGGGTTTGCCAATTACCAGGTGGCGGCTCCCATTACCTCACTGCTGAAGGGGGGACCGGTACGTTTGCAGTGGTTGGCTGAGGCGGACAGGGCTTTTGATAACCTGAGGGCTCTGTTTACCTCGGCTCCCGTGCTGGCCCATCCGGATCCCTCTTTGGCGTTTATAGTTGTCAAGACTTCCACCGAAGTTGGTGCCTCTCCTTGTTTGGGTGGTGTTCACCTGTCTTCTAGTCATCATCAATCCTCTTTTCATTTTACATTTGTTTTGTCTGTGTTTCCACACCTGGTTTCAATTCCCTAATTACATGTGTTGTATTGGGATTGTTTATTGTTAGTGCTTGTGCACATCATTTCTGAGTGGTACGTGATGGGTTATTTTATACACAATTTATTCTCGTGTTGTTTTGTACCGGTTTTGGTAATTTATTAAACAACTACGATTGTCACCCAGTTTGCTCTCCTGCGCCTGACTTCACTGCCACCAGTTACGCACCAGCCTGACAATAGTGGAGGTGGACGCGTCCGAGGCTGGGATAGGAGCCGTGCTCTCTCAGCGCTCGGGTACGCAACCGAAGCTCCGCCCCTGTGCCTTCTTCTCGAGGAAGCTCAGCCCGGCGGAGCAAAACTATGACATGGGGGACCGGGAGCTGTTGGCTGTCGTCAAGGCGCTGAAGGCGTGGAGACATTGCCTTGAGTGGGCTAAACACCCTTTTCTCATTAGGACTGACCACCGCAATCTGGAGTACATCCGGGCAGCGAGGAGACTGAACCTCGCCAGGCAAGGTGGGCCATGTTTTTTCACCCGCTTTGTTTTCACCCTTTCTTACAGACGAGGTTCCCAGAACGTGAAGGCAGACGCACTGTCCCGGCTGTATGACACAGAGGAGCGGCCCATGGATCCCATCCCCATACTCCCGGCCTCCTGCCTGGTGGCACCGGTAGTGTGGGAGCTGGACGCGGACATTGAGCATGCGCTACGTGCAGAGCCTACTCCCCTCCAGTGTCCAGCTTGGCGTCTGTACGTTCCGTCTGCTGTCCATGACCGGCTGATCTATTCGGCCCACACGTCACCCTCCTCTGGTCATCCAGGCATCGGTCGGACGGTGCGCTGTCTGAGTGGGAAGTACTGGTGGCCCACTTTGGCTAAGGACGTGAGGGTTGATGTGTCCTCCTGCTCGGTGTACGCTCAGTTTAAGGCTCCTAGGCACCTGCCCAGAGGTAAGCTACACCCCTTACCCGTTCCACAACGGCCTTGGTCACACCTGTCGGTGGATTTCCTTACCAATCTTCCTCCCTCACAGGGTAACACCACAATCCTGGTCGTTGTGGACCGTTTTTCTAAGTCCTGCCGTCTCATCCCTCTGCCTGGTCTCCCTACGGCCCTACAGACTGCGGAGGCCTTGTTTACACACATCTTCCGTCACTACAGGGTGCCTGACTAGGGTCCCCAGTTCACTTCGAGGGTCTGGAGGGCGTTCATGGAACGTCTGTGGGTCTCGGTCAGCCTTACCTCAGGTTTTCACCCAGAGAGTAACAGGCAGGTGGAGAGTGTGAACCAGGATGTGGGTAGGTTTCTGAGGTCTTATTGCCAGGACCGGCTGGGGGAGTGGGCGGCGTTCGTGCCCTGGGCAGAGATGGCCCAGAACTCGCTCCGCCACTCCTCCACTAACCTCTCCCCCTTTCTGTGCGTACTGGGGTACCAGCCGGTTCTGGCGCCTTGGCATCAGAGTCAGATCGAGGCTCCTGCGGTGGACGACAGGTTCAGGCGCGCGGAGGAGACATGGGACGGTGCTCATGTTCACCTTCAGTGGGCCGTGCTACGCCAGAAAGCCAGCGCAGACCGTCACCGCAGTGAGGCCCCGGTGTTCGCAATTACCGTATTAACCCCTCGTTCCATGTGTCTCTCCTCAGGCCGGTGGTGGCTGGCCCGCTCCAGGAGTCTGAGGTGCGGGAGGTTCCTCCACCCCCTCTGGACATCGAGGGGGCCCCGGCGTATTCTGTTCGCTCCATACTAGACTCGAGGCGTTGGGCGAGGGGCCTTCAAGGGGAGCCGCGCGTCAAGGGGGGTTCCTCTCCTTATTCGGGCGGCGTTCGGCGGTCGACGTCACCGGTCTTCTAGCCATCGCCGATCCACCTTTCATTTTCCATTTGTTTTGTCTTGTTTTCCCACACACCTGGTTTTCATTTTCCCTCATTACAGTTTACATTTTCCCTCATTGTATTTAACCCTTTTTTCCCCCATGTCTGTGTGGGGAATTATTTATTGGCATGCGGGTACGCCGGGTTGTTGGTTTTTCACCCGTGCTTTGTGGCAGCCGGTATTGTGGGGTTTATTTTGTACTTTGTGCTGCCTTGCTTGGTGTTGTGGGCATTTGTTTTGTGACGCGGTTGCGTCCTGTATTTTGACGTTGCCTAAGTAAAGTGCTTAGTCCACTCATCTCTGCTCTCCTGCGCCTGACTTATTTACACCAGCTACACCCACCGCATGACACAATTGGCTGAATCTGAGCAGATAATATAGTCCTAAACACTTCAGAATTCATCCTGCTGCTTTTGTCAGTAGTCACATCATCAATAAATACAAGGGAACCAGTTCCATTGGCAGCCATACATGCCAACGCCATAACACTACCTCCACTATGATTCATAGATGTGGTGCTTCAATCATGAGCAGTTCTTTCCCTTCTCCATGCTCTTCTCTTCCCATCATTCTGGTACAAATTGATATTTTTCTCATCAGTCCATAGGATGTTGTTCTAGAACTGAACAGACTTTTTTAGATGTTTTTTGGCAAACTCTAATCTGGTCTTCCTGTTTTTGAGCCTTACAAATGGTTTACATCTTGTGTTAAACCCTCTGTATTTACTCTGGTGAAGTCTTCTCTTGATTGTAGACTTTAACACAGATATGCCTACCTCCTGGAGGGTGTTCTTGATCTGGCCAACTGTTGTGAAGGGGTTTTTCTTCACCAGGGAAATAATGTTTCTTTTTTTTCTGTGGTCTTCCAGGCTTTTTGGTGTTCCTGAGCTCACCAGTGCGTTCTTTCTTTTTAAGGATGTACCAAATTGTTGATTTGGCCACACCTAACGTTTTTACTATCTCTCTGATGGGTTTGTTTAGATTTTTCAGCCTAATGATGGCTTGCTTCACAGGCAGTGACAGCTCTTTGGACTTCATATTGAGGGTTAACAACAACAGGCTCCAAATGCAATTGCCAAACTTGAAATAAACTCTAGACCTTTTATCTGCTTACTTGTAAATGAATTTATGAGGGAATAACACAAGCCTGGCCACGGAACAGCTGAGCAGCAATTGTCCAATTACTTTTGGTCCCTTAACTTGGTCCCCCCCCACCCCCCACTCCCCCTGCGGGACGGTTGAGCTAGCATGCGCTAATGTGATTAGCATGAGGTTGTAAGTAACAAGAACATTTCCCAGGACATAGACATAACTGATATGGGCAGAAAGATTAAATTCTTGTTAATCTAACTGCACTGTCCAATTTACAGTAGCTATTACAGTAAAATAATACCATGCTATTGATTGAGGAGAGTGCACAGTTACGAATTTGAAAATGTATTAATAAACCAATCACATACATTTGGGCAGACTTGACACATAATTTTTAACAGAAATGCAATGGTTCATTGGATCAGTCTAAAACTTTGCTCATACACTGTTGCCATCTAGTGGCCAAGATCTAAATTGCACCTAAACTGGAATAATATGTTGTGGCCTTTCTCTTGCTTTTCATTGATAATAATGTGTTAAATTTTCCTACATTAATTTAACATTTCCACAAACGTTAAAGTGTTTCCTTTCAAATTATATCAAACATATGCATATCCTTGCTTCAGGTCATGAGCTACAAACAGTTTTATTTTGGTATGTAATTTTAAGCAAAATTTTAATTAAAGAGTCCGATCCTTAAGAGGTTTTAAAAAGGGGGAGACCACATATAAAAAGTGCTGATATTCCTACACCTTTTACCCAATATGGATGTGATTACCCTCAAATTAAAGCTGAAAGTCTGCACTTTCAGCTCATATTCATTATTTAATTTCAACTCCAATATGCTGTGGTAGACAGCTACATTTACAGTTGAGGTCAGAAGTTTACATACACTTAGGTTGGAGTCATTAAAACTTGATTTTCACCCAATCCACAAATTTCTTGTTAACAAACTATAGCTTTGGCATGTCGGTTAGGACATCTACTTTGTGCATGACACAAGTAATTTTTCCAACAATTGTTTACAGACAGATGTTTTTACTTACAATTCACTGTATCACAATTCCAGTGTGTCAGAAGTTTACATACACTAAGTTGACTGTGCCTTTAAACAGCTTGGAAAATTCCAGAAAAGGATGTCATGGCATTGGAAGCTTCTGTTTGGCTAATTGACATCATTTGAGTCAATTGGAGGTGTACCTGTGGATGTGTTTCAAGACCTACCTTCAAGCTCAGTGCCTCTTTGCTTGACATCATGGGAAAATCTAAAGAAATCAGCAAAGGCCTCAGAAAAATAATTGTAGACCTCCACAAGTCTGGTTCAACCTTGGGAGCAATTCCCAAATGCCTGAAGGTACCACGTTCATCTTTACAACCAATAGTACAAGTATAAACACCATGGGACCACGCAGCCGTCATACCGCTCAGGAAGGAGACGCATTCTGTCTCCTAGAGATGAACATACTTTGGTGCAAAAGGTGCAAATCAATCCCAGAACAACAGCAACAGACCTTGTGAAGATGCTGGAGGAAACAGGTACAAAAGTATCTATATCCAAGGTAAAACAAGTCCTATATTTACATAACCTTAAAGACCGCTCAGCAAGGAAGAAGCCACTGCTCCAAAACCGCCATAAAAGAGCCAGACTACGGCTTGCAACTGCACATGGGGACAAAGATCGTACTTTTTGGAGAATTGTCCTCTGGTCTGATGAAACAAAAATAGAACTGTTTGGCCATAATGACAATTGTTATGTTTGGAAGAAAAAGGGGGAGGCTTGCAAGCCAAAGAACACCATGCCAGCCGTGATGCACGGTGGTGAAAGCATCATGTTCTGGGGGTGCTTTCCTGCAGGAGGGACTGGTGCACTTCACAAAATAGATGGCTTCATCAGGAAGGAAAATGATGTGGATATATTGAAGCAACATCTCAAGACATCAGTCAGGAAGTTAAAGCTTGGTCGCAAATTGGTCTTCCAAATGGACAATGACCCCAAACATCTTCCAAAGTTGTGGGAAAATGGCTTTTGGACAACAAAGTCAAGGCATTGGAGTGGCCTTCACAACGACCTGACCTCATTCCAATAGAAAATTTGTGGGCAGAACTGAAAAAGCGTGTGTGAGCAAGGAGGCCTACAAACCTGACTCAGTTACACCAGCTCTTTCAGGAGGAATGGGCCAAAATTCACCCAACTTATTGTGGGAAGCTTGTGGAAGGCAACCCAAAACGTTTGACCCTAGTTAAACAGTTTAAAGGCAATGCTACCAAATACTAATTGAGTGTATGTAAACTTCTATCCCACTGGGAATGTGATGAAATAAATAAAATCTGAAATAAATAATTCTCTCTACAATTATTCTGACATTGAACATTCGTAAAATAAAGTTGTGATCCTAACTGACCTAAGACAGGGAATTTTTACTAGGATTAAATGTCAGGAATTGTGAACAATGTATTTGGCTTAGGTGTATTTAAACCTACGACTTCAACTGTATAATAATAACTTGGTCAATGTCCCAATATTTATGGACATGACTGTATGTGTTAATTCACAGGGTCCCAATTTTGGACGTGTTAAAATAAATTGGGATCCTGATAATTCACATTTACACTACATATATTGTGACTGAGTTTACAGCGCCCCCAGCCTTCAAATGGAGAGCACATTATGGCTCTCACTCTGTGACTGGTGGTGTAGAGGGAAGTTGCCCCGAGATGCTGATCTTGGGTCAGTTTTGTATATATAACACGAAGGATCGGGGGAGGGATTGCTGATCATAGATCTATACCTAGGGGAAACTTCCCCCCAGAGTTTGACTGTAACTGTTACGTTACAGCGTTATTCTATAATTGATTAAATATATTTTTTTCGGCATCAATCTACACACAATACCCGATAATGACAAAGCAAAAACAGATTTTTTGACATTTTTGCACATTTTCACAGAAAAAAATCCACTTACACACAGGACATATAGAAAAACCTATTGTTGACTTTCAAATTAATCATTAGACATAGTTTTACAGAGAAGCAACACTTAGTCATGGCTTTAAATAAACTTGAGGCCAAAGAGTAACAAGTAGGGTGGTAAACCAGAGAGAGAAGAAGAAACTGTGGCTGTCAGAGTGAGATGGGAGGGAGAACAGTAGCAGGGTTAATAGTTTCCTGTATCTGTGAGGTCAGAGCTCAGCACTGCTCAATCTATCAACTACAACGAGGAGAGAGCGGTCTCGTTCAAGGCCAAAAATATATTAATATTGCAGTTGAGTTGCACGCAGCAACAAATGTGCATAAGATTAATCTATCACATTATTTGAATCATTGATATGTTAAACACCAACCCAGGCATTGTGGGATCTGGCAGGTGACTTCAATGTAGTCAATCTGGAACGTGGTCAATGTCATGTGGTGTTGGAAGAGAGAGAGGGGGTGGGACTTGGTCATGAAGGAAGCTTTCAACAGCCATCATGTTGACTAGCAGAGACAAAAGAGGCCATAGGGTGGCAGTGAACTGTCATAACATCTACTGTCTATCGACAGGTTAACTGTCATAACTTCTACTGTCTATTCATAGGTTAGCTTTCATAACATCTACTGTCTATCCACAGCTTAACAGGAACAATAACACACAAAAACATGGGGGAAACACAGTGTTAAATAATGAACATGTAATTGGGGAATTGAAACCAGGTGTGTAGAAACCAAAGACAAAACGAATGGAAAATGAAAAGTGGATCGGCGATGGCTAGAAAGCCGGTGATGTCGACCGCCGAACGCCGCCCGAACAAGGAGAGGGACCGACTTCTGCGGAAGTCGTGATATTAGTGTAGGTTCTGAGTGGGAAAATATCAGAAAACGATACTTAGTGGTTAAGTCCCAGATATGTTTGTGCTGTCATTGTTTGGTGTGACAACAATATATAGGTTATCAAGACAGTACAAACAGATGTGGGAATCATGCTAGGAAAGAGCTAACCAGCAGTCAGAGTGTGATGTTGGTATGAAGGGATCGGGAGACAAGTGCAGGAATGCGTAATATGGGTTTTTATTTACAGTGTGCCGTGTAAAGGCACAGGAACGAAAAAGAAACAAACACGTATACAAAAGACAAAGGGTTGATACCCAAAACAAAATAGCAAGGAGTACCTGAAATAAATGATCAAAACACAGGACGAGGCCCGGAATCATGTGCGCAATCCAACATGGCACGAAAGCCAAAACACACAGCACAGGTTCTCACATGCACCAACGGACATAGAACAATAATCGACAGCCCAATGGAGAACCAAAGGGCACATATACACAAACACTAAATGATTGCTAATTGGGGCCAGGTGTGTGCAATGACAGTTCCCGAGGGATACGTAACAGTACCCCCGCCCCCTTGACGTGCTGCACCAGCAGCGCAACAACACCGACCTCGAGGACAATCACAGGAACGCAGTGCGGGTCGATAAGGACCCGATGCAGCTGCGTCGTCATCGGACGGACCAGTAACCGTGGCGTCGGACGGACCCGTTGTGGCGACGTCGGATGACCCAGTTGTAGCTGCTGAAGTTGCGGCATTGGACGGACCCGTAGCAGTGGTGTCGGACGAACCAGTCGAGCGTCACCGGACGGACCAGTAGCTGTGGCGTTGGACAGACTGGTCGAGCGTCGTCGGACGGACCAGTAGCAGTGGCGTCGGACAGACCGGTCGAGCGCCGCACGGGCCAGTTGTAATTCATTATACTGTTATGGAAATTTTGTTCTCAATGTTCACAAACTGAACTTTAATTGACCTACTCTGTCTGTAACCCAAAGGTCGTAAAGCTTTGGTTAAAATGAAACAGACAGAGACCCAGCTACAGAGATCATTATGTCAAAGGTTTATTCACCGAGAATTCTGCTGAGATACAATGCACATTTGTTTATATAGTCACACATAGCGTCATAAATGTCCATCACATATGTCCCTCCTTGTCCACTTCAAAACATACTTTTACTAATCTTGTCCTGCAACATGTTAAACAATCTTATTACAAGTCCAACTGTACTTTCCCCTCTCTGTCTGGAGAGGCCTGCTTCCTCTTATCAGTCTCTACAGTTATCACATGCTGTCTTTCACTGGTTCCTCTTTTGCACACATATTCAATCCAACTATAAAAATACTGTACTGGTTATCTCATTATTTTAGGATTATAATTCATTTAGTCATCATTAAAGATTTTATATCATATAAAATCATCCATAACAATCCACCCTTTGACTAAATAATTATACATCACACACATTCATTTCGATTAAATATTAAACATCTCTCAAGTTTACCCAAAATCAACCACACAACCCCAATATATGTATTTACATCTCATCCACATCAATTACTGTTCTAGGCCTATCTTTAATCATGACTCTTCTAGTTAGGATTTTCACTACAACCTTCACACATTAGAACCAAGAAATGTTTTATTCTAATTGCAGGTCTTTAGGGTCGAATTGATCGTCAGCATCCACCAGTCCTGAAGGCCTGTAGCGTTCATCCCATTGGTTTGAGTTTGGAATGGGTCCATACCTCACCATCTGCTGAGTCACCGCATTCTCCAACGCCTTACTCACTAACCCTCGGACACAAGGAATAAGACAACATCCACATAATAATACAATCATACCAATACAGGCAATAGCCGCCCCCAAAATGGTGGCTCCTATAGTCTTCCATTTCCCAAACATTTCAAGGCTGTCAGTCCCGCCAGAGCTCTAGTTACCATCTGGGGCATCGCTGTCAGGAATAAAAATACAACAATGTCACCCCCACCATTCTGCAGACGTCACCCTTTCAGCCAATAACACATCTAGAGCCAACCTATTTTGCCAGGTCATGAGGGAGGTGGCGGATAATTGTTCAGAGATTCCCATCACTGCATCGCATCTCCAGTCTTATTCACAAATCCTTGTTCATTATAATATATAATTGATCCAATCGACATTTTTATTTATCGTTACCTACCAGAAGAATGTAGTGATAAAACCCTCCCCAATCTGATTTATAGCTTTGTATTCGTCTGGAACTTATCTGGCGATGCCTATGGCATCCATTCAAATAGAACTGCCACATTAGAACCTAGTTATCCCGTCCAGAATGGGCCTGATGTCTAATCCTAACTGGTTGGACCAATAATACTGGAACACAAGTGCCCCTCCACCTTTTAGGTAATGCCTGTCTTAGGCCTCCTCTATTGGTACCAGCCCCCCACACATCAGTTATAGGTGCTGTGAGGTTGAGAATTTTCTCCTATACTTCTGAACCCAAATCAGTCACATTAACCACAGACACATCTATTGAGATCCACTACAAGACCTGGGTCTTTTGTGAAGTTGGCCTCTACCGACAGGATTAGTGAACAGGAAAAATCGTGTCCATAATCATCAGCTTAAGCCCAATACTTTCATTCCGTGTCTATTTCTGTGACTCGTTGGAGGGTCACTACTACATCTACTCTACAGTCATTAATATCCAAACTTTGTTTAAAACCCCATCGGGATCACTTTCCATTCACATACCCCGGTCCCCAAGTATGTTTAATTACCTAGGCCAGGAACGAGATGAAGTCGGTTCCAAACAGAAATATAAAGGTATCACAAAGTCCTGAATCATCTTATATAATTTATTATGCAGCCATATTCCTGCTCTATTAGGGAAATGTTTAATATTTACCTTAAATCTTACATCATCACCCATTTGGACTCCTTATTTATAGCTTCTTATTCATGAGGGTCGGGTATTATATAACTAGTCTTTTACTTCTTAAACCTGTCAGCGACATATTTATACTGGAGGTGTTGAATCAGGATGTATAAAAAATATAATCAGAACTATGATGCAGCTCAAGGTCCCCCATATTCCCAAAAACCGCCAACCCTCTCCTGCCCTTAGCCAGTCTGCTAGGTACCACCCCATACTCACACCTCTAGGGAACACACTACAGTGATGATAGGTCGGGATAGGAAATCTTCGTTAACAGAGGTGACCCCCAGACCCTATTGGTCCAGTTCTGCTCTCTAACGCTGCGTGTGTTCCACGGTGTTTGTATGTGTTCCTACCTTTTTGCAGTGGGTAACGTTGACCCAGGTTGCTCTTTCTGCTATTCCAATGGCAAAGGCTGTGTCCAACATAACCTGGTGGGGACCTTCCCAACGTGGCTGCTTCCAGTCCTTTTTCTCCAGAGACTGGACCCACACCCAGTCACCAGGCTGGATCATATGGCTCACCTCCTTCTGTAGTTCTTCTGTTGGGCATAAAATCTCTGACACACAGGTGTGGTTAGCAAACAACTTCTCATGTGATCTGCTACTATCTTCCTAACTCTCATTCTAAAAAGTCTACCAAATACTTTCTCAAATGGAGATAATCCCTCGTCTGGGGTTATCCGAATATCTCATTAATACTGTTAGTAGACATTTTACCCAATTTCATCCTGTACTCAGGTGTGTCTATCTTAACCTACTTTTAATCATAGAATTCATGCGTCCTATAATACATTAACACTTAAACACTTTCTTTCCTTTGCTCCTGGTAACCTCAATTTTTTTTTTTTTTTATTCAAAGTAATTTGTGTTGTCTAACAATCTCTACCATACACAATCTCTACCATATCTAACAATCATCTCTACCATACTCTACCATATCCCTCCTTTTGATACAAGGCTCTGCCCCTGTATCAAACTACTGCATCTCTAAAACAACAAAAACCACTAGCTTCACTTAGGCAAAATTGGTCAATTTCTTTTTTTGCCAAATTTCTTCCTTACTAACTGCTCCTAGCTGCTCCCACTTATTTAATCTGAAACTGGTGCCCTATCTTGGCTATCTTCTAGCAGAGTAGAACCTTTGTTCACTTCCTCTTTCAAGTGTGAGTCTGTGTAGCAATGTTGTAAGACTAGCCGTCTTCGCTTCCTCATCTGCCCTCCTGTCTCCATTGCAGATACTTTGTCTGGTAGGAGAACTGCCTCTAACAATTTAAAATTAGCTGTAGTTACCATCCCCCTATTTCTCCATCGAGCTGCACACGCGCTATCTGTATGAATGGCAACCCTTTTCCCTTTACCCAACATACATGTCCTCATAAGGGCCTCAATGTCTGCCTGCTGTACAGAGTAGTCTGAATTCTACCTTGAAGACCCATCTATAAGTAATTTCTCAATGGCAAATCTGTAAAATCAAGCCTATGCAACACAACTTTCTCCAACTCAGTTATAAACGGACGGTCATATCTAGGGAATGCTAAAACCATATCTGATACCACCAGCTGTTTAATCTTAACAAATTGCCCTTCAACCTCAAAGGTCCATTCAATTTTATCTTTGGCTGTCATAGCCCTACCATAGATCGGATCACTAAGTTTCCCAGTATATAAAGCAAAATGTGGGACCCACGCCCTACACCCAAGAAACTCATCATTTGTTTTGGCGCCTACAGGATGGCCTACTTCCTAGTTAAATTTAGGGTGCGGCCTTCCTGAGTGAGGGTGTATCCTAGATAGATAACTTCAGATTGCCAAAACTGTTACAATTTCCTTTTACTTACTTTATGGCCCTACTCTGCCATTTATGTCAATAATTGCAATGTACCTGTTTTGCATCCATCACAAGTAGTAAACATATTCTAAATTTCCTTAGGAGATAACAATAATCTCCTAAAGTAATAGTACAATTTAGATAGAGAATTTCTCACAATTGTTAAAGTGAAATTCTCCTGATTTTCTTTAACATTCGTGATGAGGTTGATCATTCCTCATCAGGAATTGTTTCAAAATCCAGGGCTTTTCAAAACATTTCTATACAAATTAAATCCCACACCCCAGTGAGACGTTCGCAATCTCATTGATTGTTCCTACACCCATTCACATCACACACACACGGTATTGTAAGGTTGGACTCACAGTATTGTAAGGTTGGTCTCTCACTGCCATAATCATGTACAAACAGTCTGTTATCCCAATTTCCAATAGACCAATTTCCAATCAGATCTATTGTCTCCCTTAATTAACATACATACACACGTATTTGCCTTCCATTTTTCCTGAAAGCGAGCACTATATTCAAACCTCATATAATAATTTTCCATTAAGTTGAATTTACCTTACTTTAAATTAACCAATCCCAGAGGCCCTTTCCAGTAATCCTATCAGTTTAACCTTTGCATTAGTTTAGTCAAATGCAAAACTATTAGTTAACAAATGTTGGACCTTCAAAAAGTGGGTGCTGCCTTATCTTGTTAGGGATCGGCTCATGAGGTGACCGTTTGAGAGCCTGGCGTGCCCAAAGTAAAATGCCTCCCATTCAGGCCCAGAAAATAGGATATGCACATATTTAGTACCATTGGATAGGAAACACTCTGAATTTTCCAAAAGTGTTAACCATTTGTCTGTGAGTGAAACAGAACGCATATGGCAGGCGAAACCCCGAGGAATTTCTGTCCTGGATAAAGTGATTTTGACACATTGCTCATTTGGAACCCCTCCCTCATGAAAATGACCATATAAGGGCATATGAATGCAGTACCCATCGCTTCCTTTAGATGTCAACAGTCTCGAGACAGTGTAAATTTTCAATTTGGATGAATTAGACCAGAGAAGAAGAGCAAACCAGGAAGTGACCGTTTTATGTAAACAGTACCCAGTGCGCGTTCCCAAAAAGGCGCGCAGTGTCTTTTTTACCGTCTTTATCGATCAGTTTATATTCCGGTTGATTTATAATAGTAAATATACGTAAAAGTGTTCCTAAGGATACATTTAAAACTATGTTTGATTGTTCTTGGACAAGTTTATAGGTATAAGATGAACGAGTTTGCGTCACGTTTCAATGGAGGAGTGGAGGCTGTCGTTTCTGATTATAAACGCACGAACCAAATGGAGATTTATGGATAAAATACATTACTTTTTCTAACAAAAGAACCATGGATTGTCTTCGTTGGACACTTAGGATGACCTCAGCAGAAGTTCTTCAACAGGTAATTGATTTGTTTTCGCTGTGAAATGTGTTGTGTGTGTGCCATGATGGCTAATGGATTCATGGCTATGGGAAAAATATGTGAGGTGCTACCCTCACACAATCAAATGTGCTGCTTTCGCCGTAAAGCCTTTTTGAAATCTGACAACGCTGTGATATTGCCAAGAAACAGAGCTTTTGATGAGTATGGAACACTTGTATATTGGTGGATGTTTAATAATTCAACTTTTGGATTTTGAATTTGGCGCCTTACATTTCACCTGGTAGTGTCGGGAGCAGCCCGCTAGCGCCCCAGCAATCCCTGAGAGGTTAATGAGGCGCGTAAAAAGACGCTCAAACAAAAACAGGCGCACACAAACAAAAGGCGGCCCAAACAGGATACCGAACAAGCCAGCAGAACCAACAGCCGAACTGCCTCCAACAAACAGAATAACAAGCCCGCACGAAAAAGTGGCGGGCTTGACCGGCTTAAATAGCCCTAGTTAACTAGACAGGGAGCGGTGGGTACCCACTCC
>QNTS01002797.1:8411-22693 GCA_003317085.1 Hucho hucho | reverse complement strand
GACCGCAGAAACCTACCCACCTCTTGGTTCACTCTCTCCACCTGCCCATTACTCTCAGGGTGAAAACCTGAGGTCAGGCTGATCGAGACCCCCAGACGCTCCATAAACACCCTCCACACTCGGGACATGAACTGGGGGCCCCGATCAGAAACGATGTCCTCAGGCACCCCGTAGTTTTGGAAAATTCAGAGTGTTTCCTATCCAATGGTACTAAATATATGCATATCCTATTTTCTGGGCCTGGGAGGCATTTTACTTTGGGCACGCCAGGCTCTCCAAAACCGTCACCTCGGGAGCTGCTCCCTGAGAAGTTAAGGAGTGCACGGGGAAAGGTTCCTCTATCGACACTAGCGGAATACCTAGTCTCAAAGCGAGTCCGCAATCAATAAAGTTCCCAGCTGCGCCTGAATCGACTAGCGCCTTATGCTGGAGAGAGGGGAAAAATTCAGGGAAAGAGATTAGCAGAAACATGTGCCCAACAGGGAGCTCTGGGTGAGTCTGGTGCTGACTCACCTGGGGTGATCGAGCAGTGCTCTGCCTGCCCTCTCGATTCCCAGAGGAGCTCCTCCAGCACCGATCGGCAGTGTGTCCTCTCTGACCACAACTGGTGCAGGATGAGCCTTCTCCTCCGGTTCCCTTCGATGCCGCCCCACCTAACTCCATAGGGATTGGAGCAGAAGGTTCGGAAGGTGGAACGAACAGGGCCCTTCCCGACCGCGAGCCGCCAGCAGGTTGTCCAGACGTATGGACATGTCGATAAGCTCATCGAGGGAGAGGGTAGCGTCTCGACAAGCCAACTCCCTGCGGACGTCCTCCCGGAGACTACAACGGTAGTGGTCGATCAGGGCCCTTTCCACCCCGCTCCAGCAGCCAGGGTCCGAAACTCCAGAGCGAAGTCCTGTGCACTCCTCGTCTCCTGTCTTAGGTGAAACAGCCGTTCACCCGCCGCTCGGCCCTCTGGTGGGTGGTCGAACACCCACCAGGATCGGTGACGGCCGGTGACGACGACCGACGAACGAACAGGCAGAGGAGCCACCGTCGGTGGAAGTCGTGACAGGTAAGTCTTACAAGGTAATGTATTGTAATTGAATGTTACTTTTACAGTAACTTCATCCACTGAACATGGCCCCTGATTCTGTTGATTATCAATATTATGGCTGCGGTAACTACATGTACAATGAGTTGGTAGGACCACCTACCGTAGAACCAAAGTGTATTTTGACAAAAACATGGTGAACATAAATTTAATTTGACACCTCAAGCACTCTAGGCAGGGAAATAAGCAGAGATTAATTTGGATCGACGTCCTGCTTTGAGATCTCTACATATTACTCTTGGTTTCATGAAGAGAGAAAAATCTTAATTCCTCCCTATGAGTATTTCACAGCATCCAACATCCAGATGAAGTTATTTGTTGACATTTGTTACCATCTTTCTTTCCGTTGTAATGATACTGTGTAAAACGGTTTAACCTGTGTTGGTTATTTTTGTCCACTTGACATTGTATGACCATTTGTAAATATAATTTATTGGTGAGTTCTGATTGGTTATCATCATGTGAACTGGAACTTGTGTTGAAACCAACAAAGACTATTACTCCGGTGGTCGAAGTCGCCGGTCTACTAACCAGAGGTCCTGGCAACCCTCATTGTGCACACCTTCTCCCCATCATTACGCACACCTGGACTTCATCTGATTACTCTCCCTTCCTATAGCCCTCAGTAAGCTTCAATCATCAGTCAGTATTGATTTTGGTTACGTTCAGTACGCTTCTCCTGTTGTGTATTTTCTTCATGTTTATTATTAAACTCACTTAATGCACCTGCTTCCTGACTCCCTGTGTATACGTTACAATTACATCTCATGCCCTCTTGATCCATTGTGTTAACACACTTGAGGCCATCTACGGAGGATATGTTCCATCTCAATAAAAGCATCTACACCAGCCCGTGGCAACAACCTCACCTTGGTAGCTATTTGGCTAATCTGATCAACACTGTCATTCCACTTACATGCAGGTAGCAAATACAGCAAACACATTGCTTTCAGATGAATCATTAGACATAGTGTTACAGAGAGGCAAGACTTAGTGATGGCTTTGAAATTATCTTGATGCCAAATAGTAACAAGTACATTGCCTAACCAGAGAGAGGATAGGAAACTGTGTCTGTCAGAGGGAGATGGGAGGGAGAACAGTAGCAGGGTTAGTAGTTTCCTGTATCTGTGAAGTCAGAGGTCAGTACAGCTCAATCTGTCAACTACAACGAGGAGAGAGCGGCCTCGTTCAAGGCCGACTATATTGCAGTCAGGCTGCACACAACAACTAATGGGCCTCAGATTGCTAGATCATATGATGTGGTTAACTGATATGTTAAACACCTGTCCAGGAGTTGTGAGATATGGAAGGCGACTTCAATGTAGTCAACCTGGAACAGGACAATGTTAAGACAGGGCTGGGAGGAGAGAGGGGCCGGGGCTCAGTTATCAGTTGTCCATTGTTATATGTTAGTATTTTTTTCTGAGACAAGATTGTCTTATGTGACTTATCTGTACGCCCAGACTTATGGCTAAGAGCCATTTGGGTGCGACCTCAGTGTGTGACATCCTGTTCTCATATCCTGTTCTCATATCTACAGGAACTTAGATGGGTGGAAACATACAGGAAGGAACAAACAATGGTGGCAACGCCAGCTATCTTAATCTGAAGACAAGTTAAATCAGCTTTTACCCACCATGTTCCAACCCTGTTTCCACCCATCTGCTAAACTGCCACAATGACAAAATAGGTTGTACTTTTTCTGTAAAAGGAGAGAGAACTCTGTTTGTTGGGCTTTCCTACAGATACAGTGTTGAGCTGTTGTTATTAATTGCTTCATTTTTGCTGATCTTATAATAAAGTTGTAGTTAGAGGAATCTACAGTCTCTCTTCCTATAGAATTGCTACCACAAATGACATATGCAAAGTTACATATTGGTAAATAAATTACATGAATCTTAAATTTGTTAGATTTTTTGTGTGTTGTTGTTTACACCAAACTCACCCTGATGACACTCTCTCTCACACCTTCAAGGGGGCTTCAAACTTGTTAGCAGGGGGTTTCTGAGGAAGGAAAGATCATGAAAGCTACCTGTCCGGGACAGTTAGAAATTAACTTGTGTGTGGGGAGGTCTACCAGTCAACTGTCTATCCTGTAGTCTATCCACCATTCACAATGACAATAGTGGTAGATGGATTGTTTGTCCAGATCTGCAATAAGCTAACAGACACAGCTCAAAAAGATCCCCTAATGATCGTGCTTAGGGACAATACAATCACCCTACCTAGACTAGCCTACGACATCAAAAAACAATGAAAAATGTTATTATTGTTCTACTCTAGGCTGTAGACTGCAGTAGAAATGTCATAATAAGCCTTGTTATTTGATTGTTTCATTCCATTTGGATCAATTGTGGATCTACTCTGACAGATTCTAGAAAGGCACAGCAGCAGGTTAGTCTGGCTGTATTTTTACAGCAGTATACTGATGTGCTGTCTCTTGCTGATCATCATTCTCCCAAGTTGTTCCATATAGTGTGGCCACATAGACCTATGCTCCCAGCAGGCCCAGTTATTCAGAAAAGCTCAACACACCTTCTGCCTGCTTTCTGATCCCAGTGGCTAATCCTCAACCTAGAACCTAAAGCTTAAATATAGCCTAAATACTTAAAAAATGTATCACCTCTTATGTGTGGCATAAACATAAGTAGTCCCAATGTTTTAGTCTGATTAGGCTGCTTTAAAATTCTCCTGTTGTCACGATCTCCTGAAGGGACAGACCAAGGCGCAGCAAGGTATCCAGTATACATCTTTTATTGAACGAACGTAACTGGGAAAAATAACAAAGATCGTAACAACAACCATAACATGTCAAAACAACAAATGCTTTGAACAAACAATAACCCACAAAACCCCTCTGAAAACTACAAACATATATATGGTTCCCAATTAGGTAACGACACTCAGTTGCCTCTAATTGGGAACCATTTCCCCAACATAGAAATACAACACCTAGAACTAAAAAACCCTTCACCAAAAACGAAACTAACCACCCCAGCCTAAAACTCTGGCCTGGACGTGACACCTGTAGGCTACCTGCACACGCTCATCTACTCCCCTTTAATATAATTCCAGCATCCAAACTGCACACTGGCCATTCCATTCCACTAAAAATGTAAAGACATTTGGAGATTGTCAAGCCAAGACTTTAATACTGAGTAGGGAGGGTTATATTTTCTGTTTGTCGAGATTGAGTACTCTATTTGATTGTGGTGTTGAAAACTCAAACCATGATGATAGGCACTCGAAGTCAGTAATCGATATGCAGTTCTGCGTTGCTTATTGGTTGGTGGAAAATGTGTTGCATATATATTATATAAATAAGCAATAAGGCCCGAGGGGGTGTGGCATTGCATCGTGCCTAAGAACATCCCTTAGCCGTGGTATATTGGCCATATACCACAAACACCTCAGGTGCCTTATAGCTATTATAAACTGGTTACCAACGTAATTAGAGCAGTGAAACTAAATGTTTTGTCATACCTGTGGTATACGGTCTGATATACCATGACTTTCAGCTAATCATAATTCAGGGCTCAAACCACCCAGTGTTGAAAAGTTGATATCCCCCTAGCTGATAATTATCTGAAGCCGCCTCTGATCATAGTGTAATAAAACAGGCAGAGAGAGTTGGCTCGTCTGTGGTGGTCGGCGAACCCTCAACCTTCTGGCCATTAGCCCTGTGTGGCATCCACTGTGGTAAAGTTGATATCCACGTTTATAAGCAGAGGGTTGCTACTGTTATTATTTATGGTGGAAAAACATTTGTTTGAGTAAATGTTAATAGTGGGGAGGGACTGCACATTTTTGGACAGTACAAGGGGAAGGTTATGTGAAAGTGTTTTTTACGTTAAGGAGGGAGGTGAATCTTTTTTATGACACCTCAAGTTAGCAAGACAGTACAAACAGATCTGGGACTCAGGCTAGGAAAGATTTAAACAGCAGTCAGAGGTCATGAGTGAAGTCACCCTGATGACTGACTGATGACTGGTATCATTCCATATCACAGGACGTTGTTGGCACCTTAGTTGGGGAGAACGGGCTTGTGGTAATGACTGGAGTGGAATCAGTGGAATGGTATCAAATACATGGTTTCCAGGTGTTTGATTCCATTCCATTTTCTCTGTTCCGGCCATTATTATGAGCCATTCTCCCCTCAGCAGCCTCCACTTTTCCACATTTACCAAATGTGATATACTTGATGAAATTTTTAATTGACAATTAAGATTTTTTATAAAAGCTGTTGTTGAGAATTTGCTAAAACTCATCCAGTGAGGTCATTACCAGTCACACAACCCGAGAGATGGTGACCATGACAACCGACCACACATTGCAGTGTTTGACTTGGGGTTGAGGGGAGCGTGAGAACGACAGAAAGGGGGAACGTTAACCCTTTCTCAGCAAATGACCCTGTGGTGAACCAAGGTAGAGCTGTGTACATTATCATGCAAACATGAAGATCTGCAAGTATTATCTTAGTGCTTCAGTGTGGGAACATAGTTCGTGGTTATGTCTGCTTGTAAAGTTAGAAATCTGAGCAGGTACACTCAGCAACTGGGTTTATTTTCAGCAAACTTAAACATGTGTAAATATTTGTATGAACATAAGATTCAACACAGGCATAAACTGAACAAGTTCCACAGACATGTGACTAACAGAAATTGAATAATGTGTCCATAAAAAAACGGGGGGTCAAATCAAAAGTAACAGTCAGTATCTGTTGTGGCCACCAGCTGCATTAAGTATTGCAGTGCATCTCGTCCTCATGAACTGCACCAGATTTGCCAGTTCTTGCTGTGAGATGTTACTACACTCTTCCACCAAGGCACCTGCAAGTTCCCGGACATTTCTGGGGGGGGAATGGCCCTAGCCCTCACCCTCCGATCCAACAGGTCCCAGACATGCTCAATGGGATTGAGATCCAGGCTCAACAAGCTCAGTCCAATGATGCTGTGACACACCGCCCCAGACCATGACTGACCCTCCACCTCCAAATCGATCCTGCTCCAAAGTACAGGCCTCGGTGTAACGCTCATTCCTTTGACGATAAAGGCGAATGATCATTGAGGGAGGTGAATTGAAGAGCATTTTTTGCCAGTCCTGTCTGGTCCAGCGACGGTGGGTTTATTCCAATAGGCAATGTTGTTGCCGGTGATGTCTGGTGAGGAGCTGCCTTACTACAGGTCTATAAGCCCTCAGTCCAGTCTCTCTTAGCCTATTGTGGAGAGTCTGAGCACTGACGGAGGGATTGTGCGTTCCTGGTGTAACTCAGTAACTCAGTTGGCAGTTGTTGTTGCCATCCTATACCTGTCCCGCAGGTGTGATGTTCGGATGTACCAATCGTGTGCATGTGTTGTTACACGTGGTCTGCCACTGCGAGGCCGATCAGGTATCCGTCCTGTCTCCCTGTAGCGCTGTCTTAGGTGTCTCAAAGTACCGACATTGCAATTTATTGCCCTGGCCACATCTGCAGACCTAATGCCTCCTTGCAGCATGCCTAACGCACGTTCACGCAGATGAGCAGGGACCCTGGGCATCTTTCTTTTGGTGTTTTTCAGAGTCAGTAGAAAGACCTCTTTAGTGTTCTAAGTTTTCATAACTGTGACCTCAATTGCCTACTGTCTGTAAGCTGTTAGTGTCTTAACCACCGTTCCACAGGTGCATGTTCATACATTTTTATGGTTCATTGAACAAGCATGGGAAACAGTGTTTAAACCCTTTACAATGAAGATCTGTGAAGTTATTTGGATTGTTACAAACTATCTTTGAAAGACAGGGTCCTGAAAAAAGGACGTTTCTTTTTTTTCTGAGTTTATATGTACATCTTAGCAGACAGGCTTCAAAACACAAGTCCTGAAGCCGAACAATAAAGGAATCTACATACAGTCTACCCTTCTCATCATATCCTTTCTGTTTCTATATAGATTGTGCTGCTCCCCAGCTTCCTGTGGTTGAGGCCTCATCCTGTCCTTCTGTTTCTTCTTCTTCATCATTCTTGTCTGTGTTACCATAGCTCCGACTGGATACTGGAGGAGTCATCAGGTCATACTGACTAGGCTCATTCACGACACATCTTAACGTCTTAGATATGAGGACAAAGCACAAATGGTGCAATATTGGTTTATTACTTGGGTGCGCGATAGTGTTTGGGATTTCTATCCGTAGACAGGTGAGATTATTTTTATTTTATCCATATGCAACTGTCATTGTTGTCTGCCCCTAAAGATTAGGTGTTCCTGAATTGTCGGAACAATATAGTGGAACATTGTTTACTGCATCATATAGTTCTAATTCTGAATTCATTATTTGACATGTAAAGCCTCATAGTTTGATCATCTATATTGACATCAGACATGGGTTTAAACACTTGAAAAATTATTTCAAATACTTTGAGTGTTTTCTTGAGTATATCTGTTATGAGAGCATATACATCAGTGAAAAATAGCTATTTATCTCATCAAATTTGTACATTCTGTTATAAAGAACACGTGTTAAAAAAAAGAAAAAAAGAAAAAAAAATAATAATAAGAAAAACAATTCAAACTTCAATAATGCCTGGAACAAGGCAGGAGAAAAAGCCAAACCATCTATCCATGGTCTGCAAAAAGTACATTCCATGGCTATATATGTGTACACAAGTGAAAAGCCCAAGATCTACCTGGACTTCAACAGACAAGTTAGAGACGGTAGATATAATTATGGGACAACGTTCCAGTACCATTCCCTGCACTTCTATCTAACTGAGGCCATTAAAATGATCAAACGAATTCAAAAAACATGTATGACCACCTATCGTGGAACCATAAAAGATTATGATAAGAACGTCGTCAACAAAACTATCAATTTCGGGACCTTCACCTCGAGCGCTCTAGAGAATAGAAACATAGCTAGATCATTTGGAACGAAGTCCTGCTTTGTGATCTCCACATGTTTTGCAGCTGACATATCAAATTACTCTGTATTTCCTGAAGAGAGAGAAGTCTTAATTCCTCCCTATGAGGTATTCAAAGTGACCAACATCCAGACGAAGTCAACAGAGAATAACCTGTGGTGTGAAGTCGTCTACACATTAGTGAGCGCTGGAGTTGAGAGTGACTTGAATTGCAAGTTGCAAAATGGTGCAAAATCAAATATGAGAAGCAGCTTTTCTGCATTCAACTGCACTTCAGGAAAAGGCTACATAACGCTCTATATTATGTTGATAATTACTGTATATCACTGATCATTACCCCACCAATGTAGAATTAAGTCATCTGAAACAAAGGTCACTTTACTTCTTTCAGTTGTAATCATCCTGTTAAAACTGTTTAACCCACATTGCTTGCCAAGGCTATTTTTCTTCATGTTGTATAGTAATTTGCTGACATTGAATCGAATTGCAATTTTGGATTTTTGCATATGCACTGTGTTTGTTTATATTCACCATTATGTTACTGATTCCCTCCATCAATATTGTGTTTATATTCACCATTATGTTGCTGATTCCCTCCATCAATATTGTGTTTATATTCACCATTTTGTTACTGATTCCCCCGCATCAATGTACAAATGTTCCTTTTCTCTTATTTGTTGACATTTAAGGTAATGGTATTTTTGTTATTTGTTGACATTTGTTAACATCCATCTTTCTATTGTAATGTAATGATCTTGTTTAACCTGTAATGATTACTGCTGTCCTCTTGACATTGTATGGTCATTTGCTGATTTCTGATGTGTTGTCATGTGCACTGAACCTGGTGTTGAAACCAATAAAGAAAAGCGTTAAGCATTATAATGACATCTCCTGTCACCTGTTTTAATAAACCTACAGAGGATAATATTCCATCTCATTGAAAGCAACTTCACTGCAGAAGCTGCACCAAAGCCTATCAACTACCTCCAATAGTTAGCTATATGGTTAATCTTATCAACACTTACATGCGCGTAGCAAATACAGGAAAACATATTGTTGACTTTCAAATTAATCATCAGAGGGGTCTCGAGTGGCGCAGCACTATAACATATTGCAGTGCTGAGGCGCTACTACAGCCTGGGGTGTGATCACAGGCTGCGTCACAACCAGCCGTGACCGGAAGCACCATAGCGCGGCCCATTACTTTGCTCATAGCGCTCTAGCGACTCCTTGTGGCGGGTCGGGCGCCTGCAACCTGACTTCGGATGTCAGTCGAATGGTGTTTCCTCTGACACATTGGTGAGGTTGACTTCCGGGTTCAGCAAGCAGTTTGTTTAGAAGTAGGAGGCTAAGCGGGTCACGACCTTCGCCTCTCCCGAGCCCATTGAGGAGTTGCAACGCTGAGACAAGGTAGGGGGGAGAAATATTTCAAAAATTTATTAGACATGGTATTACCGAGAGGTAACACTTAGTCATGGCTTTGAAGTACAATTCAGGCCAAAGAGAAACAAGTAGGCAGGCTAAACAGAGAGAGAGAAGAGGAAACTGGCTGTCGGGAGGGAGGTAGGGATAGGGGGGGGAGCAGTAGTATGGTTAGTTTCGTCAGACCTCAGTAAAACTCAATCTATCAACTACAACGAGGAGAGAGCGGTCTCGTTCCAGTCCAACTATATTGTTGTCAGGTTGCCCAAAGCAACCAATGGGCATCAGATTGCTATATCGTGGTTAACTGATATGTAAAACACCGATCCAGGAGATGTGAAATCTGGAAGGCAACAACAATGTAGTCAGCCTTGAACATGGCCAACGTCATGATTGGGGTTGGATGAGAGATGGGGAGGGACTTTGCTATAAAGTAAGCTTTCAGCAGCCATCATGTTGACTAGTAGAGACAGAGGACATATTGTGGAAGTGATCTGTCCTAACATCTACTGTCTATGCACAGGTTAACTGTCCTAACATCTACTGTCTATCCACAGGTTAACTGTCATAACATCTACTGTATATCCACAGGTTAACTGTCCTAACGTGTACTGTCTATCCACAGGTTAACTGTCATAACATCTACTGTCTATCCACAGGTTAACTGTCATAACATCTACTGTCTATCCACAGGTTAACTGTCCTAACGTGTACTGTCTATCCACAGGTTAACTGTCATAACATCTACTGTCTATCCACAGGTTAACTGTCATAACATCTACTGTCTATCTATGTCACAACATCTACTGTCTATCCACAGGTTAACTGTCCTAACGTTTACTGTCTATCCGCAGGTTAACTGTCCTAACATTTACTGTCTATCCACAGGTTAACTGTCCTAACGTTTACTGTCTATCCGCAGGTTAACTGTCCTAACATTTACTGTCTATCCACAGGTTAACTGTCCTAACGTTTACTGTCTATCCGCAGGTTAACTGTCCTAACATTTACTGTCTATCCACAGGTTACTTTAACACTAACTGGTTCTTTGACACTACTATAACAATTTACATTTTCTATTTTATTGTATTCAATATGGGATACTTGATTCTGCCACCTAAAATATAACATGTTACTGAGAAATGAACTCATCCAGTGACAACATGAGAGACGGTGACCATGACAACTGACTGACCACACACTGCAGTGGTAATCTTGAGGTCGAGGGTAGCATCAAAGACATAAAGGGGGGGGCGTTAATTCTTTGTCAGCAGCATCACTTTTAGTTTCAAATGGCCCTGAAGTGAACTAAAGTAGAGCTGTGTACACCCTCATGCATGTGCATGTGTACAGACATGAAGATCTGCATGACTTTGTGCACGTATTATCTTGGTGCTTGTCCTCTTGCTCATTTGTACACCGGGGCCTCCCACTCCTCTTTCTACTCTGGTTAGAGCCAGTTTGCACAGTTCTGTGAATGGAGTAGTACACAGCATTGTACGAGATCTTCAGTTTCTTGGCAATTTCTCGAATGGAATAGCCTTTATTTCTCAGAACAAGAAAAGACTGACGAGTTTCAGAAGACATTTCTCTGTTTCTGGCCATTTTGAGCCTGTAATTGAACTCCACAAATGCTGATGCTCCAGATACTCAACTAGTCTAAAGAAGGCCAGTTTTATTGCTTCTTTAATCAGGACAACGGTTTTCAGCTGTGCTAACATAATTGCAAAAGGGTTTTCTAATGATCAATTCGCCTTTTAAAACAATAAACTTGGATTAGCTAACACAATGTGCCATTGGAGCACAGGAGTGATGGTTGCTGACAATGGGCCTCTATACACCTATGTAGATATTCCATAAAACACCTGTCATTTCCAGCTACAAAAGTCATTTACAACATTAACAATGTCTACACTGTATTTCTGATCAATTTGATGTTATTTTAAATGTGACCCCAAACTTTTAAGTGACCCCAAACTTTTGAACGATAGTGTATATTCCATCTCATGTCCTCTTGATCAATTAAGTGTAAATCTGTTATAAACCTACATAGGATATATTCCATCTCATGTCCTCTTGATCAATTATGTATAAATCTGTTATAAACCTACATAGGATATATTCCATCTCATGTCCTCTTGATCAATTTTGTAAATCTGTTATAAACCTACATAGGATATATTCCATCTCGTTAAAGGAACTTCACAGCAGCAGCTGCACCAGCCCCTAGCAACTACCTCACCTAGTTAGCTTTATGGCTAATCTGATCAACACTGTCATTCCACTTGCATGCAGGTAGCAAATACTTAAAAACGACTTTCAAATGAATCATTAGACATAGTTTTACAGAGAAGTAAAACTTAGTCATGGCTTTGAAATAAACTTGAGGCCCAGCAGTAACAAGTCGGCTGGCCAACCAGAGAGCGAAGAGGAAACTGTGGCTGTCCGAGTGACATGGGAGGGAGAGCAGTAGCAGGATTCGAAGTTTCCTGTGTCCATGAGGACAGAGCTCAGTACAGCTCAATCTATCAATTACAATGAGGAGAGAGTGGTCTCGTTCAAGGCAGACTATATTGCAGTCAAGCTGCACACAGCAACAAAGGCATGAGATTGCTATATCATATGATGTGGTTAGCTGATATGTTAAACATCTCTCAGGAGTTGTGAGATCTGCAGGTGACTTCAATGTATTCAGCCTGGAACATGGCCAACCTCATGAGTGGGGTTGTAAGAGAGATGGGGAGGGACTCAATTATCAAGAAGCTTTCAGCAGCCATCATGTTGACTAGCAGAGACAACAGAGGCCATAGGGTGGCAGTGAACTGTCAAACATATACTGTCTATCCACAGGTTAACTGTAATAACATCTAACGTCTATCCACAGGTTAACTGTCATAACATCTACTATCTATCCACAGGTTAACTGTCATAACATCTACTATCTATCCACAGGTTAACTGTCATAACATCTACTGTCTATCCACAGGTTAACTGTAAGAACATCTACTGTCTATTCACAGGTTAACTGTCATAACATCTACTATCTATCCACAGGTTAACTGTCATAACATATACTGTCTATCCACAGGTTAACTGTCATAACATCTACTATCTATCCACAAGTTAACTGTCATAACATCTACTGTCTATCTACAGGTTAACTATCATTACATCTACTGTCTATCCACAGGTTAACTGTCATAACATCGTCTATCCACAGGTTACTTTGACACTAACTGTTGCTTTGACACCACTATAAACACAATATCTCTAAGAGATGGAAATGATCATCAATATCTTATACAGTATTGATGACACCTGCATAGTTACATCTGGGAAACTGAATGACATTCATATTTGTCAGGTTGTTTGTCTTGTGGATTGCACTTTCTGTCTCACACTTTCAAAAGGGCCTCAAATTTTACTGTGGGTTCTGAGGGGGAAAATATCAGAAATAGATACCTGTTAGTGGGAAAGAGATAAACATTAGTCAGATGTCACCCTGATAATTGAAGACAATAATTATTAAGACCATTAACCCCTTACAGAAGATACATGCACAATCATTTGGAACAGTTTGGATATAATGGGGAAATTATTAGCCTAAAGGTGAGGACACAACAGGTCACCTGACACAAGACTCAATCCGAACATTACACTGTTGATTTTATTTGCATTTTATATTGACATCACAAAACAAAATTGATTCCCTGTCAATCCAGGTGTATGTAATTGCAACATCCAACATTTACAAATCATTCGACGAGGACACTCGTACCCAAAAGAAGAGCTACGTCACAACATTCAAGTACCACTCCCTGCACTTCCTTCTGACCAATGCCTTACGAATCCTGAACAAGAAAAATGTGTGTTTCTAAACCTTCCGAGGAACAAAAGAGGCTTTCTACGGTGTCCGAAACACACAAAAATGTGATTTGGACAGTTTGGACAGTTTTCATTGAAATGACGTGGAAAGAATGTTGATTCAACCAGTTTGTGCCCAGTAGGTTGGTTCTTCCACAATAGTTTTTTTACATATCACTCAGAAATCGCTCGAACTCACCCGGTGATGTCATTACCAGTTACTCCATGTGACCATAGGATAGGATCTGGTGCATCTGTGTGGGAACAATGTGGTTGTGTGAGAGAGACTTTCTGACAAAGTTAGAAACGTATAATATCAGGAAATGTAGCTAGACTCTTACCCGTATGCAGTGAAGACACAGCAGACTGGAAACACTTTAACTTCTTAGGGAGCGGCTCTCGGGGTAACGGTTTTGGAGAGTCTGGCGTGCCTCCCACTCAGGCCCAGAAAATAGGATATGCACATAATTAGTAATATTGGATAGGAAACACTCTGAAGTTTCTAAAAGTGTTAACATAATGTCTGTGAGTATAACAGAACGGATATAGCAGGCAAAAACCCGAGGTATTTCTGTCCTGAAAAAAGTGTTTTTGACACATTGCCTCATTTTGAACCCCTCCCTATTGAAAACAGCCATTTCTGGGAGTAAGATTGCAGTACCTATTGCTTCCACTGGATGTCAAAAGTTTCTAGACAGTGTTTGGTGATGTTATAGTTGCTCTGGATGGTAATAGAAGAAGAATTTTGAACTAGTCATCGGATGTAAACAGAAGAGGATGCGCGTTTACAGGCTCACGCGCACTGTGTTTTTTTCCTTTCCTATCGTCCAGTTTATAATCCGGTTGAAATATTATAGTAAATATACATAAAAGTGTTCCTAAGGATACATTATCAATGATGTTTGATTGTTCTTGGACAAGTGTATAGGTATAGGTTGAACGAGTTCTCTTCACGGTTCAATGGGCGAGTGGACGCTGTATTTTATGAACATAATGCACCAACCAAAC
>QNTS01002796.1:138459-155322 GCA_003317085.1 Hucho hucho | reverse complement strand
CCAAGCCCTAGTATATAATTATACCCCACAGCAAGAGCCAAGCCCTAGTATATAATTATACCCCACAGCAAGAGCCAAGCCCTAGTATATAATTATACCCCACAGCAAGAGCCAAGCCCTAGTATATAATTATACCCCACAGAAAGAGCCAAGCCCTAGTATATAATTAT
Organism: Hucho hucho; assembly: GCA_003317085.1. Taxonomy (NCBI): domain Eukaryota; kingdom Metazoa; phylum Chordata; class Actinopteri; order Salmoniformes; family Salmonidae; genus Hucho; species Hucho hucho. Next base: position 155,152 of record QNTS01002796.1, on the reverse strand, counting down.
ACCCCACAGCAAGAGCTGAAGAGCAGGTAGAACATCCAGTGGACCTCTTCATCCATTACATTTCTCTGAGTAAATCTACCAAAAGATACACCCAAACTGACATGAATTACGTTCCTATCAACAAGAAAATATATGACGACCTGGACAGGTGGTATTCACCTCCTTAGGATCTTAGAACCGAAACAATCCAACTGAATATTCTGCGGAGGCTACAGTATTTGTTCCAACTACCGCCCAACGAAATCTCAGCTAAACAGTTTAGGGAATGAAATTATACAATGGCGCCGGAGAGAATGGCTGCCGTTTTACGGTCTCCTAACCAAATTGGGCTATTGTGTGTGTTTTTCGCGTTATTTGTAACTTATTTCGTACGTAATGTATCTGCCACCGTCTCTTATGACCGAAAATAGCTTCTAGAAATCAGGACAGCGATTACTCACCTCATACTGAAAGACGATTTTTTCTTTAACGAGTCGGACGGGAGGGATTTACTCCAGACACCCGACAAGGCCCTCATCCCCGTCATTCGCAGGAGAAAGACACGGAGATATCGAGGACGAAGGTCTGGGTGCCTTGTAAGGATCCGGCGGCGAGTGGGTAATTTGCCTTTTCCATTGGTCCTATTAGCCAACGTACAATCATTGGATAATAAAATAGACAAACTACAAGCACATATATCCTACCAACGGGACAATAAAAACAGTTTCACCGAATTGTGGCTGAACGACGACATTAATAACGTACAGCTGGCTGGTTATACAGTGTATCGGCAGGATAGAACAGTAGCCTCTAGTAAGACAAGGGGTGGTGGTCTATGTATTTTTGTAAACAACAGCTGGTGCCCGATATCTAAGGAAGTCTCAAGGTTTTGCTCGCCTGAGGTAGAATATCTCATGATAAGGTGTAGACCACAATATCTACCAAGAGAGTTTCATTTATATTCTTCGTAGCTGTCTAATTACCACCACAAACCAATGCTGGCACTAAGACCGCACGCAATGAGCTGTATGAGGGCCTTGTCGGGTGTCTGGAGTAAATCACTCTTGTCCGACTCCTTAAGCAAACAGGAAAACGCTCATCCAGAGGCGGAGCTCCTAGTGGCCGGAGACTTTAATGCAGGGAAACTTAAATCTGTTTAACCTCATTTCTACCAGCATGTTAAATTTACAACCTGAGGGGGAAAAAAACACCTTTACTCCGCACACAGAGACGCGTACAAAGCTCTCCCTCGCCCTCCATTTGGCAAAAATGACCATAATTATATCCTCCTGATTCCTGCTTACAAGCAAAAATTCAACCAGGAAGCACCAGTGACTCAGTCAATAAAAAAGTGGTCAGATGAATCAGATGCTAAACTACAGGACTGTTTTGCTAGCACAGACTGGAATATATTCCAGGATTCTTTCGATGGAATTGGCGAGTACACCACATCAGTCACTGGCTTCATCAATAAGTGCATCGATGACGTCATCCCCACAGTGACTGTACGTACCGTACATACCCCAACCAGAAGCCATGGGTTACAGGCAACATCCGCACTGAGCTAAAGGGTAGACATACCGCTTTCAAGGAGCGGGACTGTAACCCAGAAGTGACACGAGCCTACCAGATGAGCTAAATTACTTCTATGCTCGCTTCGAGGCAAGTAACACTGAAACATGCATGAGAGCATCAGCTGTTCCAGACGATTGTGTGATCACGCTCTCTGTAGCCGATGTGAGTAAGACCTTTAAATAGGTCAACATTCACAAGGTCGCAGGGCCAGACGGATTTGCGCTGACCAACTGGCATGTGTCTTCACTGACATTTTCAACCTCTCCTTGTCTGAGTCTGTAATACCAACATGTTTCAAGCAGACCACCATAGTCCCTGTGCCAAAGAACACTAAGGTAACCTCCCTAAATGACTACCGACCCGTAGCACTGACATCTGTAGCCATGAAGTGCTTTGAAAGGCTGGTCATGGGTCACATCAACACCATTATCCCAGAACCTCTAGACCCAGTCCAATTTGCATACTGCCCCAACAGATCCACAGATGATGGAATCTCTATTGCACTCCACACTGCCCTTTCCCACCTGGACAAAAGGAGAACCTATGTGAGAATACTATTCAATGACTACAGCTCAGCGTTCAACACCATAGTGCCCTCAAAGCTCATCACTAAGCTAAGGACCCTGGGACTAAACACCTCCCTCTGCAAGTGGATCCTGGACTTCCTGATGGGCCGCCCCCAGGTGGTAAGGGAAGGTAACAACACATCCGCCACGCTGATCCTCAACACGAGGCCCCTCAGGGGTGCGTGCTCAGAGACCTCCTGTACTCCCAGTTCACTCATGACTGCACCGCCAGACTCGACTCCAACACTATCATTAAGTTTGCTGATGACACAACAGGCCCCCATTCTCATCGACGGGGCTGTAGTGGAGCAGGATGAGATCTTCAAGTTCCTTGGTGTCCACATCACCAACAAACTATCATGGTCCAAGCACACCAAGACAGTCGTGAAGAGGGCACAACAAAACCTATTCCCCCTCAGGAGACTGAAAAGATTTGAAATGGGTCCTCAGATCCTCAAAAAGTTAAACAGCTGCACCATCGAGAGCATCCTAACTGGTTGCATCACTGCCTGGTATGGCAACAGCTTGGCCTCCGACCGCAAGGCACTACAGAGGGTAGTGCGTACGGCCCAGTACATCACTATACCAGCCGGTGTCAGAGGAAGGCCCTAAAAATTGTCAAAGACTCCAGCCACACTAGTCATAGACTGTTCTCTCTGCTACCGCACGGCAAGTGGTACCGGAGTGCCAAGTCTAGGTCCAAATGGCTTCTCAACAGCTTCTATCCCCAAGCCATAAGACTCCTGAACAGCTAATCAAATGGCTACCCAGACTATTTGCATTGCATTTTTCTAAATAACTGCATTGTTGGTTAAGGGCTTGTAAGTAAGCATTTCACTGTAAGGTCTACACCGGTTGTATTCGGCACATGTGACAAATCAAAATTATTTGATTTGATAAACAGATATCAAGGTTTATCTGGAACATAATTAGATATACAACATTACAATGACTAAAATACAGGGTGTTTGGCCTCACCAGGCCTAAAAGATGATTTTTGCCCAATTGAGACCTCTGGTGTGTTGGTGCAATTCAGAATGCGAATCCAAATGGGAAGACATGGAGACTACTTTGACAGAAATACCCATACAGTCAGTTTTAGGAAATAAGGGCATGGTAATATAAATATACAATAGACAAAATCAGTGGATTAATTTCTCTCTTAAGACATGGTTTAGGGTAGTTCAGCAAATCCATTTAGACAAGAGAGTTGCTGAGTTGGCCCGCATACAACCCCAGCAACTCAGCAGATTTAAACATTAGACACAGAAGCACCACATCATTTTGTACAATTATAAAGAATAGGGATCTAGAGAACTTCCAGGACCTAAGTAAAAAAACATGGCTTGGATAAACAAGACGTTTACAGGTACCTGCAGGTTTGAGACTCATTTTTTAAATAAATAAATAAAAGTGACTGAACATCGGGCACCTCAGAAATGTATGTAAGAATTCACTAATGCATACAACTTGGGGAGTATCAAAACTATTTCAAATCTTTACTTGGGTATTCTATCCTCAAATAAACACAAACTACAAACTATAGTAAACAGAAATGGGAGGAGGAACTTAACATTGGTATTTTCACCCATTCACAGTAAAAGTTCAAAAACAACTTAAAATTGTTGATCAGTGAAAGCCTAAACAGTTTACTAATTGAGTAGAACTATAGCTAACTATCAGTAGATCTACATACAAACCTATTCTACATAGTTTTATGTCTGGTGTGATCCGCAGCAGTCTCCATAGCCGATCATTCTCCTCCTGGTACTCGGCTAGGGTTTGCTCAACTTCCCCGAAAATCTCCACAGCAGCAGACGCCGTGAAACGCTCATTTAAAAACACACGAAAAAACTGTAGTTTAGACATTTTCAGTGGACTGAGAGTTGGGTATTCAGCTAGTATGGCTTCTTGATGTGGGTCCTCCTCATCACATTCACTTTTCACACAGGAAGGAGTGAATATGGAGTCTTTGGTATCAAAGAGCCCTTGAAGCTGCTCTTCCTCCTGACTGGTCCTGACTTCCTCCTGTTCCTCTTTAATCTGTGTGGTCTCTGGGTCCTCCTGCCCCAGACTGGGACTCCATTCCTGCTCACAGTGCTGCTGCTCAGGGGGAACCTCCTCTTCAGAGACAGAGAGCTGCAGAGAGTCTGGAGGGAAGGAGAGGAGGAGAAGAGGTTACCTATACAGCACAGAATTAAATAGAACACTTGAATTATACACATGAATTCTAGATCTCTGTGATCTATATAGTCAAGGAGTCGTCGAACCTCCAGCCGCCATAGCTAAAGCCTGTGCCTGAGGTTGAGCAGAGGGTACATTGAAAATACAGTACAACAACTTTCAACCAACTTTTACTTGGCGATACTTCATTCTCGATTTAGAAGGCACCGGTGTCTTAAAAAACTATTTTTTTTCACACCCCTTGTTAGCTGCCGGACTTCTCACATATCCCAGCATCTTTTCTGGAACTAGTCATTGGTTAATCTCGGTTACCCAGAAGTAAAATTCTCTAGCGAAAGTTAGTCATTTCCTGTTTTACTTCTGGGGGGGTGCTAGTAACAATTGTGATTAAGTCTCCTCCCTCGTAAATGTAAACTCTCGGCCAAACCCCTTCCTTCCGCTAATTCCTCCCGTGTTTATTAAGTCCAAAATGCAACATTTTTCTTTTCATAATTTTTTACAATAGAGCCTATTTTGGCTGTGGAATCCGTTTATCATCCACACACACAAGCTTGAAAAATCACAGCGTCAGGTTAAGATTTTGCCTCACTGGAACTAAGGGGACTAGCCCGAACCATGAAAAACAGACCCAGACCGTTATTCCTCATCCACCAAACTTTACAGTTGACACTATGCACTGGGGCAGGTAGCGTTTCCCTGGCATCCATCAAACCCAGATTTGTCCATTGATGGTAAAGCGTCATTGATCACTCCAGAGAACGTGTTTCCACTGCTCCAGAGTCCAATGGCGGCGAGCTTTACATCACTCCAGCCAAAGCTTGGCATTGCGCATGGTGATCTTAGGCTTGTATGTAGCTGCTCGGCAACGGAAACCCATTTCATGAAGCTCCCGACGAACAGTTACTGTGCTGAACTTAATTCCAGCGGCAGTTTGGAACTCGTAGTGAGTATTGCAACCAACGATTTTTACACGCTACACACTTCAGCCCCCGAAAGTCCCGTTCTGTGAGCTTGTATGACCTACCACTTCGAGGCTGAGCCGTTGTTGCTCCTAGAAGTTTCCACTTCACAATAACAGCACTTACACTTGACAGAAATGTGTTGGCGTCCTATGACGGTGCCACTTTGAAAGTCACATTCTACTGCCAATGTTTGTCTATGGAGATTGCATGGCGGTGTGCTCAATTTTATACACCTGGCATCAACAGCTGTGGCTGAAATAGCCGAATCCACTAATTTGAAGGTCTTCTGCATTTAACCTGACCCCTCTGAATCAGAGAGGTGCGGGGGGGGGCTGCCATAATCAACATCCACATCTTCAGGGCCGGGGAACAGTGGGTTAACTGCCTTGCTCAGGGGCAGAAAGACAGCTTTTTACCTTGTCAGCTCGGGGATTCGATCCAGCGTCGGTTTCGACATTTGGTTACTGGCCCAACGCTCTAACCACTAGGCTACCTGCCGCCTGTGTCTACGTACTGCTGTATACATAGTGTACCTTCAGCAATAGGCTGAAAGTAATTAGGGTCTATGAACCTTAGACCCTTATTTAATAAATTGCATAACGAAGGTGTCTAAATTTGGGCTAATCTGAAGCTATGATCTAATACAGCCTTTAGCTGTAACTGAGTGCAGATAACTGTATGCCATTTCAAATAGCCTTGTGACAAAAACAACTTTTTAATCCGTTCACGGTCAGAAGTTACAGTAGATGGGCTCCCGAGAGGCGTCACTACAGACCCTGGTTCGATCCTGGGCTGAATCACAACCGGCCGTGATTGGGAGTCCCATAGGGCAGCTCACAATTGGCCCAGCGTCAACGGCGTTAGCCCGTCATTGTAAATAACTTGTAAATAACTGACTTGCCTAGTTAAATAAATAAAATACAGTTAACTGTTTTTAAGAAATGGTGATCACGGTTAGCCTAAACGGTATTAATTAGGTAGAACTATAGCTAACTATCCGTAGATCTACATACTAACCTATTCTACATAGTGGGATCTCCGGTGTCCTCCCCAGCAGTCTCCGTAACCGATCATTCTCCTCCTGGTACTCCACTACCGTTTTCTCTACTGCCCCGAAAATCTCCACAGCAGCCGCCGATAAACGCTCATTTAAAAACACACGAAACAACTGTAGTTTAGACATTTCCAGTCGAATGAGAGTTGGGTATTCAGCTAGTTTGGTTTCGTCCAAGAGGAAATAATGGTGTCCACAAACAAAAGAAACCCGCTGCTGTTGCATTAGTGGCAACCAAGACTGTTATCGGGGCAAGTCTGCCAGTGACTTGTCGTAGCAGGTTAGGAGAATTAACGTGGCGGGTTACCTAAAACGATACAATTGCCCCCGACGCGACTCTACATACCACAATCGAGACTGCCCTGAGAACAGTCTTGGTTTCTACTAGTTACCACAGCCACAAAGTCAAAATATCGTACAAATGGCTATATCGTCAACATGTATTAAAACAAAATATAGATTTTTGGTTTTAATTTAAGGTTAGGCATAAGTGATTAGATTTGGGTGTAGTTAGGTTTTAAATCACATTCTAATAAGATACATTGTAGAAATAGACGGGGTTTGTGGCTGTGGTAACTAGTAACGACCCTGCCACCACAGGGTTAGTAAAAAAACCTTTGCCGCCGATCCGAGCTTCTGTAATATCAGCGTGAGGAGTACAACACAGTGCCCCATGTGGATGGGGTTTTACTACAAGGTACAGACCAGTGACAGTAAAAATAAAAATACAATTTTATATTAAGTAATAGGGGGATCTAGGGGGATCATTAATTGTATGAACCGAATTAAAAGACAACACATTGAAACACAGGAAACTCCTGACAGCTGCAACCACTTGAGACTGATGTGACAGCTTGCACTAAACCAGAGCATATCAATAGCAATTATCAATTTCCTGAGGAACAGAATCAGAACCGCAAACAAAAGTGATCTATAATGTTCTGGAACAGCACCATTATTTTAAAATCTAAACCGGTTAATAACATTATTTTACGTTCCAGGCATTTTTTTCCAGTTCCACAAAAAATGCAACAAAAGTGCCTATGCAAAGCTCTCACTCTGTCACTCAAAATCATATTCCAGTGTCTGCCTGCCAGCTGAAAATCTTTGCCAGTGTGTGTCTCAGTGGGGCGTGTGTATGTGTAGGTTACCTGCCCCTTCCCTTCCAGAGCATAGATTACTGCGCCTGCCGTTCTGACGTTATAAAGAAGTTAGGGAGAAAGATTTTTCATTAGAGAAGAAAGGATTCACTTTTTTGATACTATACTTATCACATTTCACAATGTATTTATTAACTACAAAAGGGTAAGACGTTTTTACATTTTTATTCTGGTGCCGCTCTGCACACACAAGGTCGATTATTTAAAATACTCTTTGAAGAGGTAAGGTTTCAGATGTTTTCGGAAGATGGGCCGGACTCTGCTGTCCTAGCTTCAGGGGCGTGCCATGACAGAAAGAAGAGCGTTGACTGGGCAGACCGTGAAGGAGGTGCATTTTCTCTTGCTGGATAAGTTGCAGGAGTTTGATGGCACAAGCACGGAGCCCAGCCAACGTTAAGCCAACTCTCTCGGAAGTTTAATTACATTCAAAGCTCCTTCATAGATGCTGTTCCTCATAGGTATATTTCTGTGGGCTTAATTCAGATAAGCAAGATGCCCAGTACCAGTGGTGGAAAAAGTATCCAATTGAGTAAAAGTAAAGATACCTTAATAGAAAATGACTAAAGTAAAAGTGATAGTCACCCACTACAATATTACTTGAATAAAAGTCTAAAAGTATTTGGTTTTAAATATACTTAAGTATATTATGAGCATCCTGTCAAGCACACCCTTCTCATTAACCTGTGGTGAGTTATTCACAATTTTTGATGAACAAATCAGATTTTATATGTAAGATGGCTAAATAAAGAGCAAAATTATTGATTATTATTATATTATTATTTGTGCCCTGGTCCTATAAGAGCTCTTTGTCACTTCCCAGGATCCGGTTTGTGACAAAAACTCACACTCATTCTTATGTTTAATAAATGTATTGTATAGTGTGTGTGTGGCAGTCTTACAATGATGGCAAAAAACTAAATTTGAGAGTGCGCTGATCCTGCTGCTAGAGGGGGTACGCAGTTGGAGGTTTAATGTTTGAAGGGGTACGGGACTATAAAAGGTTTGGGAACCACTGGATTAGAGCATTGATCGAAAATTCAAGCCTGATGCAAACTGAGCCTGATGAGCCATACATTAAATACTTGGATTGATAACTTAGATTGATAACGTTATATTAGGTGTTCTGTCCACCACCACTGGTCATCTCAATTTACAGGTAGTGAGGCATTGACAGGAGGACCATTCAAAGTTTGAGTAAGAACAGGATCATTGGTACCTCTCAGGCTGACTGCGCTGATCTTTGCTGGTGGTGTCGATGTGAATACCTAACAAGGTTCTGTGTGGACGTTATTTAGAGATTCTGATGTGATGTGATGTGTGGACTTTGATTGATAACATTATGTAGAGTTTTCTGTGATGAGAGGACTCTCAGTACAGAGAGACTTGGAGAAACCAGAGAACTCTCAGTACAGAGAGACTTGGAGAAACCAGAGAACTCTCAGAGACGGGGAGACTTGGAGAAAACAGAGGACTCTCAGAGACGGGGAGACTTGATATGTTTTCCAAGTGGGTCGAGGCGTTCCTGTGTTGAAGAGCCACAGCGTCTACTGTGGCCAAAGCTCTTCTGCGAGAGATCATTCCAAATCTGACCTGGGTAAGAGCACTCCCGTTGGCACTGATGAGCATGAGAGGTAGCTCTCACACTGTGACTTATCTCTCCCCATATGAGGTACTAATTGGACGCCTCATGAGAATGACTAACACTCCTTTCCCCAAAAATAGGTTAACCCTTCAGGGAATGGAGGAAGACATGATGGCTTATTCTGTATCTCTTAACGGTGTTCTTAAGACTCTCTTCCCACAGGTGAAGGCTTCTCTGACAAACCTTGCAGGTGTTGCTCACCACAAACTGAAACCAGGAAATGTCTTTGTGGTCAAGGATCTTCAAAGAAAAATTTGGAAAGACCCCAGGAGGAAGGGACCATACCAGGTGCTCCTGACCACGTCCTCTGCTGTCAAGGTAGCAGAATGAGGAAATCAGAATGGCAAGGAGGATCGGTGAATGCGAAAGGACCTGCTTCTGGATTGGTCTCACCACAATAGTGGGGACCGTCGTCTGCCTCCTGCTGGCCAGTAGTGACCTAATAGGATCCAGGGACCGTCCCCAGCCAATGGGACGACCGCAGGCCCGAAGTAGAGGCACAGAAAACGAGACATCAAAGACACTATGAATTTATTCATTTCCACAGCACAGATGGTGGCGAATGGCATCTCCCCGAATAAAATCTGTCCCCCACCCATCCCAATAGAAAGCTCATTGACAGCAGCCTGGTGTATATGGGGTAATGGGTCTGTCTACCTAGGTGAAAATGTGTGCAATTGTACAAAGGACTCTGATGGAGAATCAAATTGCTCACTGACAGTTCATGATTTGCAGACGGGCAGACCCTCAAATGTAAATGTTGTCCTCCCAGTGCATAACCTTGGAAACAAGGAAATCAGCCCCTAATGGGACTTATTGGTTATGTGGGAAGAGCGCATGTTACTGTACAAGGTTAGTCGAGGTAATTCAGGTAATATGTACACATAGGTAGGGGTAAAGTGACTTTGCATAGATAATAAACAGAGAGTAGCAGCAGCGGGGGAATGTGAATGTAGAATATGAATGTGTGTGTGTGTGTGTGTGTTTGTGTGGCGTCAATATGCATGTGTGCGTGGTAATGTCAGTGTAGTGTGTGTGGTTAGAGTCCAGTGAGTGTACATCAAGTATGTGCAAGAGAGTCAGCGCAAAATAATAAGAATAAAATAAGGGGGTCAATGGAAATAGTCCAGGGTAGCCATTTGATTGCCTTAATGGCGATCAAATGAGGATCTAAAGAGGATCTTGAGGATCTAAAGACCAATGCCAAATCTTTTCAGTCTCCTGAGGGGGAATAGGTTTTGTTGTGCCCTCTTCATGACTGTCTTGGTGTGCTTGGACCAGGTTAGTTTGTTGGTGATGTGGACACCAAGGACCTTGAAGCTCTCAACCTGTTCTCTTTTTCCTGTAGTCCACAATCATCTCCTTTGTCTTGATCACGTTGAGGGAGAGGTTGTTGTCCTGGCACCACACGGCCAGGTCTCTGACCTCCTCCCCATTGGCTGTCACGTTGTTGTCGGTGTTCAGGCCTCCACCGCTGTGTCATCGTCAAATTTAATGATGGAGTCGTGCCTGGCCTGGCCGTGCAGTCATGAGTGAACAGGGAGAACAGGAGGGGGCTGAGCACGTACCCCTGAGGGGCCCTTGTGTTGAGGATCAGCGTGGCGGATGTGTTGTTACCTACCCTTACCACCTGGTGGCGGCCCGTCAGGAAATCCAATATTCAGTTGCAGAGGGAGGTGTTTAGTCCCAGGGTCCTTAGCTTATTGATGAGCTTTGAGGGCACTATGGTGTTGAACGCTGAGCTGTAGTCAATGAATAGCATTCTCATATAGGTGTTCCTTTTGTCCAGGTGTGAAAGGGCATGGTGGAGTGCAATAGAGATGTAAGTGAAGATGTAGAGATGCGAGTAAGACCTTTACTTCACTTACATCGGCTGCGGAGAGCGTGATCAAACAATCATCCGGAACAGCTGGTGCTCTCGTGCATTTTTCAGTGTTATTTGCCTCGAAGCGAGCATAGAAGTAGTTTAGCTCGTCTGGTAGGCTCGTGTCACTGGGCAGCTCGCGACTGTGCTTCCCTTTGTAGTCTGTAATGGTTTGCAAGCCCTGCCACACCCGACGGGCGTCAGAGCTGGTGTAGTATGACTCGATCTTAGTCCTGTGTTGACGCTTTGCCTGTTTGATGGTTCGTTGGATGGATTTATTATAAGCTTCCGGGTTAGAGTCCCGTTCCTTGAAAGTGGCAGCTCTATCCTTTAGCTCAGTGCGGATGCTGCCTGTAATCCATGGCTTCTGGTTGGGGTATGTACGTATGGTCACTGTGAGGACGACGTCATCGATGCACTTATTGATGGAGCCAATGACGGATGTGGTGTGCTCCTCAATTCCATCGGAGGAATCCCGGAACATATTCCAGTCTGTGCAAAACAGTCCTGTTTAGCATCTGGTTCATCTGACCACTTTTTTCATTGATCTAGTCACTGGTGCTTCCTGCTTTAGTTTTTGCTGGTAAGCAGGAATCAGGAGGATGGAATTATGGTCAGATTTGTCAAATGGAGAGTGAGGGAGAGCTTTGTATGCGTCTCTGTGTGTGGAGTATAGGTGGTCCAGAATTCTTTTCCCTCTGGTTGCACATTTAACATGCTAATAGAAATTTGGTAAAACGGATTTAAGTTTCCCTGCATTAAAGTCCCTGGCTACTAGGAGCGCCACCTTTGGGTGAGCGTTTTCTTGTTTGCTTATGACTGAATAAAGCCCCTTCAATGCTATCTTAGTGCCAACCTCTGACTGAGGTGGCATGTAAACAGCTAGAAAGAATAAAGATGAGAACTCTCTCAGTAGGTAGTGTGGTCTACAGCTTATCATGATATACTCTACCTCAGGCGAGCAATAGCTCGAGACTTCCTTAGATATCGTGCACCAGCTGTTATTTACAAAAATACAGTTGAAGTCGGAAGTTTACATACACCTTAGCCAAATACATTTAAACTCAGTTTTTCACAATTCCTGACATTTAATCCTAGTAAAAATGCCCTGTGAAATAATAGTAGAGAGAATGATTTATTTCAGCTTTTGTTTCTTTCATCACATTCCCAGTGGGTCTGAAGTTTACATACACTAAATTCGTATTTGGTAGCATTGCCTTTAAATTGTTTAACTTGGGTCAAATGTTTTGGGTAGCCTTCCACAAACTTCCCACAATAAGTTGGGTGAATTTTGGCCCATTCCTCCTGACAGAGCTGGTGTAACTGAGTCAGGTTTGCTCGCACACACTTTTTCAGTTCTGCTCACAAATTTTCTATAGGAATAAGGTCAGGGCTTTGTGATGGCCACTCCAATACCTTGACTTTGTTGTCCTTAAAACTAGTTGGGGAGCGGCGGCAGTTTTGGGAGTTTTGGAGAGTCTGGCGTGCCCAAAGTAAAATGCCTGCCACTCAGGCCCAGAAACGAGGATATGCACATACTCTGCGAGTATAACAGAACTGATATGGCAGGCGAAAACCCGAGCAAAATCCATCCAAGAAAATCTGATTTTGTGACATGCCTCCTTTTCCAATGGGTTGCTATAGGACATGCTTTAGTCCAGCTCCCAGGTTGCAGTACCTATGGCTTCCACTAGATGTCAACCGTCTTTAGAAAAAGGTTTGAACAGTTGACCTTGAAAACTAGACAAATACAGGAAGTTTTTCCAAGTGGAGTGAGGAAGTAATTTCTGTCTGTGGCGCGTGGGACCCGGGAGCGTGCACCTCGGTTTTTTACTTTTCGATCGCCCAGGATATTATCTGTGTGAAATATTATAGTTAATATACATAATAGTGTACCTAAGGATCGATTAGAAATATTGTTTGATTTGTTTGGACAGAGTTTATAGGTATATTTTTTGTCTTGTATAATGGAACGAGTGGATTGTGGATTTTCTGAACAGAACGCGCCAACCAAACGGAGCTTTATGGATATAAATAGGGACTTTTTCGAACAAAAGGAACATTGAATGCCTTGCTTGGACACTTCGGATTACCATCAGCAGAAGATCTTCAAAGGTAAGCGATTTATTTTAGCTCTTTTTATGTGTTTTGTGACACCCGCGCTGGTTTTATTATTATGCTAATGGAGGAAGTACACGGGGTGCTGTCCTCAGGTAATCAAATGTTCTTCTTTCGCCGTGAAGCTTTTTTGAAATCTGACAACGCTGTGAGATTGCCAAGAGTCTAAGCTTTTGATGAGTGTGCAACACTTGTATTTTCATGAAAGTTTTCTATTTCTACTTCTATAATTTGAATTTGCCGCTCTACATTTTTCCAGATGGGGTGCTAGCGCCCCACTGCTCCTTAATTAACCCCAAGAGGTTAAGCCATTTTGCCACAACTTTGGAGGTATGGTTGTGGTCATTTGCGACCAAGCTTTAACTTCCTGACTGATGTTGCTTCAATATATCCACATAATTTTCCTTTCTCATGATGCCATCTATTTTGTGAAGTGCACCAGTCCCTCCTGCAGCAAAGCACCCCCACAACATGATGCTGCCACCCCCGTGCTTCACGGTTGGGATGGTGGTCTTCGGCTTGCAAGCCTCCCCCTTTTTCCTCCAAACATAACAATGGTCATTATGGCCAAACAGTTCTATTTTTGTTTCATCAGACCAGAGGACATTTCTCCAAAAAGTATGATCTTTGTCCCCATGTGCAGTTGCAAACCGTAGTCTGGCTTTTTTATGGCGGTTTTGGAGTAGTGGCTTCTTCCTTGCTGAGCGGCCTTTCAGGTTATGTCGATATAGGACTCGTTTTACTGTGGATATAGATACTTTTGTACCTGTTTCCTTCAGCATCTTCACAGGGTCCTTTGCTGTTGTTCTGGGATTGATTTGCACTTCTCACACCAAAGTACATTCATCTCTAGGAGACAGAATGCGTCTCCTTCCTGAGCGGTATGATGGCTGCTTGGTCCCATGGTGTTTATAGTTGCGTACTATTGTTTGTACAGATGAACGCGGTACCTTCAGGCGTTTGGAAATTGCTCTCAAGGATCTTGGCTGATTTCTTTTGATTTTCCCATGACGTCAAGCAAAGAGGCACTGATTTTGAAGGTAGGCCTTGAAATACATCCACAGGTACACCTCCAATTGACTCAAATTATGTCAATTAGCCTATCAGAAGCTTCTAAAGCCATGACATAATTTTCTGGAATTTTCCAAGCTGTTTAAAGGCAGAGTCAACTTAGTGTATGTAAACTTCTGACCCACTGGAATTGTGATACAGTGAATTATAAGTGAAATAATCTGTCTGTAAACAATTGTTGGAAAAATTACTTGTGTCATGCACACAGTAGATGTCCTAACCGACTTGCCAAAACTATAGTTTGTTAACAAGAAATGTGTGGAGTGGTTGCAAAACGAGTTTTAATGACTCCAACCTAAGTGTATGTAAACTTCCAACTTCAACTGTAAGTGACCTCTGCTCCTCCTCTCCTTCCCTCCAGACTCCCTGCAGCGCTCTGTCTCTGAAGAGGAGGTTCCCCCTGAGCAGCAGCACTGTGAGCAGGAGTGGAGCCCCAGTCTGAGCGTGCTCAGTCCACTCCTGTACTCCCTGTTCACTCATGACTGCACGGCCAGGCACGACTCCAACACCATCATTAAGTTTGCCGATGACACAACAGCGGTAGGCCTGATCACTGACAACGACGAGACAGCCTATAGGGAGGAGGTCAGAGACCTGACCATTTGGTGCAAGGACAACAACCTCTCCCTCAACTTGATCAAGACAAAGGAGATGATTGTGCCTTGGGGCCTTCGACGGCAAGGCACTTCAGAGTGTAGTGCGTATGGCCCAGTACATCACTGGGGCCAAGCTTCCTGTCATCCAGGAACTCTATACCAGGCCGTGTCAGAGGAAGGCCCAAAAAATTGTCAAAGACTCCAGCCACCCTAGTCATAGACTGTTCTCTCTGCAACAGCATGGCAAGCGGTACCGGAGTGCCAAGTCTAGGTCCAAGAGGCTTCTAAACAGCTTCTACCCCCAAGCCATAAGACTCCTGAACAGCTAATCAAATGGCTACCCAGACTATTTGCATTTCCCCCCACCCTCCCTCTTTTACGCTGCTGCTACTCTCTGTTATTATCTATGCATAGTCACTTAAATAACTCTACCTACATGTACATATTACCTCAACTACCTCAAACTAACCAGTGCCCCCGAACATTGACTCTGTACCGGTAGCCCCTGCATATAGCCTCGCTGTTGTACATTTTTTACGTTTTTTTTCTTAACTGCATTGTTGGTTAAGGGCTTGTAAGTAAGCATTTCACTGTTTGATTTGATAACAGCATTGCTGGCTTTCCCAAAGAAATTTGAGCTTTTCAAGAATGATCTCCAGGGACAACCTGTCCACTTCCCCGATATTCTGGTGCAAACGCAGGGAGACAAAGATGTTCCCAACCATGTTGATTTCATCCAGAAGCTGATGGAGAACTTCCCTGTTGGAAGAGAACTGCTGCTACTCATCCAGAACTCCTTCTTGGTCACAAATGTGACAAAGTTGTCAGAAGAAGCAAAACAGATGTTCAGATGGGTAGAAGTTGCATCACTGTAAATGGAGTTGATTGAGCTGTAAGAAAATGTGTCTTTGAAGGAGCAGGCTGGTGAATGTGACCCTGTTACTTCCTGGGGAAAGATGGTGCCTGCAGCTGATGTCCCGGTTCTCAAGAAACTGCCACTATACATCCTGACCATGTTTGGCTCCACATACAGCTGTGAATCAGCCTTCTCCACAATGAACTCACTTAAAAACACCAGGCTCACTAATGAACACTGGCACCAGTGTCTCTAAGAGTTGCTCTCACACCATTTTGTGCCAAAGTTCACAGCATTGGCAGGAGACAGAAGGTGTAATGTCTCTCATTAAGCCGTTGCAGCTTTCAGGAGTCACAACAATGAGTTGTCTTTCAATTCAGTTCATACAATAAGTTATATAACATATTATAACGTTTTCCCCACGTTATCTATTTCCATTATCACTTCTAGTCTTGGTTGGCAAGTAGCCTCGTGGTTAGAGCCGTCGGCCAGTAATCAAAAGGTTGCTGGATTGAATCCCAGAGTTGACAAAGTCAAAATCTGTCATTCTGAATAAGCCAAATAACCCACTGTTCCCCAGGATTCCGTCATTGTAAATAAGAATTTGTTCTTAACAAAAAATAGATAAAATATAGGTTCAATTTAAATGACTGTCTGTACCTTGTAGTTGACGCTCCCTCCACATAGAGGCGCTGTGTTTATGGGCTTGCCACCCGCTATTACAGGCGGAAGTGAGCTTGCCGTTTTTTCCTCGTGTCAGAAGCTACCAGCTGAAGAGCCAACTCGCTATCAGTCAACCTAAAATGTCTAAACTACAGTCGTTTCGTGTGTTTTTAAATGAGCGTTTATCGGCGGCTGCTGTGGAGATTTTCGGGGCAGTAGAGAAAACGGTAGTGGAGTACCAGGAGGAGAATGATCGGTTACGGAGACTGCTGGGGAGGACACCGGAGATACCACTATGTAGAATAGGTTAGTATGTACAATGCATTCGGAAAGTATTCAGACCCCTTCACTATTTCCACATTAGGTGAAAAATCTGTCCATGTGCACTTGAGCAAGGCACTTA
>QNTS01002796.1:116786-130555 GCA_003317085.1 Hucho hucho | reverse complement strand
GGTTCGAGTGTTGTGTTCACTGAGGATAGCTTGGGTTTTGTGAAAACAAACTTTTTTAGATGCTGAGATGGTAAAATAAAGAATGTGTGAAGTTGCTGACACCTTGCTTGAAGGTAAACAACACTGTCAGATTCCACAGCAATGAGGAGAAAGGAAATATTAGCTGAAGATTTAACTTCACAACTTGATGAGGCCATTCAAAATGCACCATGCATTTCATTAGCTGTGGATGAATCAACAGATAACACCAGATGCTGGGCATTATCAGTGTTATTTCAGGCCATTCATTAAAAAAAATTCCACATTGTAACTTATTTTGTACATATAGTTGCTGGTACCGTCTCTTATGACCGACAAGAGCTTCTGGACATCAGAACAGCGATTATTCACCTTGATCTGGACCAAGAATTGTTTACTCCAGACACCCGAACAGGCACTCATCCCCTTCATTTGCAGGAGAAAGAGACGGAGGTTTTGCGGAAGGAGATCGGGGTGTCTTGTAAGGATCCGGCGACAAGTGACTAATCTGCCTTTGCCATCGGTATATTAGCCAACGTACAATCGCTGGATAATAAAGTGGACGAACTACAAGCAAGTATATCCTACCAACGGGACATTAACTAATATCTTATGTTTCACCGTGTCGTGGCTGAACGACGACATGAATAACATACAGCTGCCGAGTTATACAGTGTATCGGCAGGATAGAACAGCAGCCTCTCGTAAGACAAGGGGCGGCGGTCTATGTATATTTGTAAACAACAGCTGGTGCCCGATATCTAAGGAAGTCTCAAGGTTTTCTTCGCCTGAGGTAGAGTATCTCATGATAAGCTGTAGACCACACTATCTACCTAGAGAGTTTTCGTCTATATTCTTCGTAGCTGTCTACATACCACTACAAACCGATGCTGGCACTAAGACCGCACTCAATAAGTTGTATACGGCCATAAGCAAACAGGAAAACTCTCATCCAGAGGCGGCGCTCCTAGTGGCCGGGAACTTTAATGCAGGGAAACTTAAATCCGTTTTACCTCATTTCTACTAGCATTTTAAATGTACAACCAGAGGAGAAAATAACTCAAGACCACCTTTACTCCACACACAGAAACGTGTACAAAGCTCTCCCTCCATTTGCAAAATCTGACCATAAATCTATCATCCTGATTCCTGCTTACAAGCTAAAATTAACGCAGGAAGCACCAGTGACTCGGTCAATATAAAAAGTGGTCAGATGAAGCAGATGCTAAGCTACAGGACTGTTTTGCTAGCACAGACTGGAATATGTTCCAGGATTCTTCCGATGGCATTAAGGAGTACACCACATCAGTCACTGGCTTCATTAATAAGTACATCGATGACGTCGTCCCCACAGTGAATGTACGTACATACCCCAACCAGAAGCCATGGATTACAGGCAACATCCACACTGAGCTAAAGGGTAAACCTGCCGCTTTCAAGGAGCGGGACTCTAACCCGGAAGCTTATAAGAAATCCCGCTATGCCCTCCGACGAACCATCAAACAGGCAAAGCATCAATAGAGGACTAAGATCAAATCGTACTACACCGGCTTGCAAACTATTACAGACTACAAAGGGAAGCATAGCCGAGAGCTGCCCAGTGACACGAGCCTACCAGACAAGCTAAATTACTTCTATGCTCGCTTTGAGGTAAGTAACACTGAAACATGCATGAGATCATCAGCTGTTCCGGATGATTGCGTGATCACGCTCTCCGCAGCCAATGTGAGTAAGACAGGTCAACATTCACAAGGCCGCAGGGCCAGACAGATTACCAGGACGTGTACTGTCTTCACTTACATTTTCAACCTCTCCCTGTCTGAATTTGTAATACCAACATGTTTCAAGCAGACCACCTGTGCCAAAGAACACTAAGGTAACTTGGCTAAATGACTTCCGACCCGTAGCACTCACGTCTGTAGCCATGAAGTGCTTTGAAAGGCTTGTCATTGGTCACATCAACATCATTTCCCCAGAAATTCTAGACCCACCTCGATTTGCATACCACCCCATCAGATCCACAGATGATGCAATCTCTATTGCACTCCACCATGCCCTTTCACACCTGGACAAAAGGAACACCTATATGAGAATGCTATTCATTAATTCAAGGCCCAGGTACAATGGTTCACAGTGCACTTTTTGCATAGACAATTATCCAACCACTTTTGTTCTTCATTCGAAATAAGTTGAAATTAATTCAAATTCTTAGTCTCATTTAATATATTTAATGTACATTTTATATAGAGACGGAGAGGGAGTGGCAAATATGGTCAGGATGTAGAGTGGAAGTTTCTTGAGAACAGGGACATCAGCTGGGACATGAGCTGCAGGCACCATCTTTCCCCAGAAAGTAACAGGGTCACAATCACCAGCCTGCTCAAATATAAAGGGGAGGGTTTGGCTGGGGGGGTTTACTTGGCTCATCGCGCTCTAGCGACGGGCTGGGTGCCCGCAGGCTGACTTTGGTCGTCAGTTGAAAGAGCAAAATGAAGATCTGTAAATAACTAGGTAAGATAATCAAGGGAGAGAGTGGTGTGGAGCCTTCCTCAAATAACTCGGCAGAACAACTCAGCAGAATCGTCTTTGTTTCGGTGGCGTTCTTAGTTTTGCGACAAAACCACCACTGACACAACCGCTGCTTACAGCTGCTGCTGAGAAACCAGGGGAGACTGAAGTATTAACACTAATTGATAATTGCCTTGCTGAGGTGGAGAGCACACCTTCCTGTACTAATTGCTGATTGCCTTGGTGAGGTGAAACCACTCCCCCTCCAATACATCCACTGATGACCAAAACTAGTCACAAATGTCCCTGGCCCTTGATCCTGGATGATGTGTCAACAACTATCTGCAAATAATGAGCAGTCAGCAGCTCACACACACCAAGTAGGCCGCTGGGAAGACAGGAAGCACCTAAAGTAGATGGCCCTAGCTAGCAGAAAGGCAGTACTAGACCACAACAGATGAAGACAACAAACAATGATACTTATCACTCCTGGAGATATCAGGAGTCCTCTAGCTATAGAATGAAGTCCCAAGCCGTTGCAGCTTTCAGGATTCGTCTGTGTTACAATGAGTTGCCTTTCAATTCAGTCCGTACAATAAATTATCTAACACATAACGTTTTACCCACATGTAGTTATCTATTTCCATTATCACTGCTAGTCTTGGGGTGGCAGGTTGCTTAGTGGTTAGAGCTGTCATGACTTTACCCTGTTGGTGAGGTTTATGACCCCCATAAATACCTTTCCCCCCTTTCCTCTCTCTACTCTACAGATTTGACCCTTGGAAAGCCCTTTGTTAACATAGAGTCTGGTAACATCAAAAGGAGGGGGAACGAAACCATATTTCGGTAATCCAACCAGCTGAAAATATGCGTTGGTACTTAAAGAATATGATGTCAGATCAGTTGTCGTCTGAGACATTATTACTGATGATAGGATGACATAAGCTGTATCTTGGAAAGTCTACACATTCTAGTTGTCAGATTCACATGGAATTGTTGTGCCATTTAAATGTTTAAATATGGAACTATTTGTGAAAAGATTAAATGTAATTTTAGCTTCTAAATGAACGTTTTTTCATGCAGTCAGTGGCACCGCCGAAGTGAACAGACATTAGTTGTAAACTATGAAACGTGCCCCTCTCTCCCACCACTATATAAGCCCCTTCACGAAAATGTAACTTTATGTTCCCGAGGACGTGAGGACTGGTGTCCACACGTTTAAAAGGGCTAATTTCAACGTGGAGGTGACGATCTACACGCAGGAAGGATGAATTCCGACTATACCAGCCAGAATATAGCATGACCTTATAGTATGGCAACTTGGTATGAACTCTTATTCACTAAAGAAGTGATACATCCTAGACGTCGAGTTAGCAGCAGCTGTAGACGCGAGTGGCCTAGGAAAGGACAAACAATCTCTTCAGAAAGACAGGGTACTACAACGTATCCATTATACCACACGACGACGGTACTACAACGTATCCGTTCTACCACAATACATATTCTTCAAAGGAAACAAGAGGTCTCTGCTGGGCAACCCAGCCTTCCATCTACGACCAATGTATCGAAGCGCAGCTCAGAGTAAACATTTATTGTATTGTCTTTTCCAAATGGGCGGTTATTTAGAATGCATAAGATTCTGTATTTACGATAGCATAGCTTCATGAGGTCCGATAGAGACCCAATACTTTTGTTCCTCAATCTTTCCGCACTTTCATTCAAACCTAACCCGTATTCTTTGTGTAACCAGCCGTCATATCGGTTCCGTCCACCAGGGACGTTCTTCATGTATGACATAAATAGTAATTAAATGTATGATCCGTCCTGTGTATATATGTAAATCTGTGTGATTATTTAGGTATTTAGTAAATAAATAATTTAACAAAATGTTGTAATGCTGATTCAACTTGTTAGCCAGGGTTCGTGAAGATTCTACGATGTTCCGGTGAGACTGAATAAGGTGACGATTAATAATTGACTGCTATGTTTATTCGGAAGATGACAGCTCTATACACATTATTTCGTGGTGCCCTGACTTTCTAGTTAATTACATTTACATGATTAGTTTAATCAGGTAATATTAATTACAGAGAAATGATTCTATAGAATAGCATGTCATATCACTTAATCTGGCATAGTAAAGACATGACAGAGCGTTGGGCCAGTAACCGAAAGGTTGCTGGATCGAATCCCTGAGTTGACAAGGTAAGATTCTGTCATTCTGCCCCTGAACAAGGCAGTTAACCCACTGTTGCCCAGGATGCTTTCATTGTAAATAAGAATTTGTTCTTAATCGAACTGCACTGTTATCAGAAATGAAGGTAAGACCCAGATGCAGACCACGTCGGACAACAAATAGTTTAATCATCCCAAAGGTGCAGGCAAATAGACAGGTCAAGGCAGGCCGGGGTTAATAGTCTAGAGAAGATAGGAAAGGTACAGGACGTCAGGCAGGCAGGCTCAGAGACAGGACAGGCAAGGGTCAAAACCAGGAGGGTGAGAAAACGAGAGACTGGGGAAAAGCAGGAGCTGAGACAAAATGCTGGTTGGCTTGAACAAACAAGACGAACTGGCACAGACAGAAAACACAAGTATGAATACACAGGGGATAATGGTGGAAGATGGGTGACAGGTGAGGGTGTGACAACTGTCCAATTTACAGTAGCTATTACAGTGAAAGAATACCATATTGTTTGAGGAGAGTGCCCAGTTATGAACTTGAAAAGTTATTGATAAACCAATTAGGCACATTTGAGGCACATTTGGGCAGTCTTGATACAGAAGTTTGAACAGAAACGCAATGGTTCATTGGATCAGTATAAAACTTTGCACATACACTGCTGCCATCTAGTGGCCAACATTTAAATTGCGCCTGGGCTGGAATAATACATTGTGGCCTTTCTATTGCATTTCAAAGATGGTACAAAAAAAAATACAAAAAAAAAACAGTTGGTTATTTCTTTGTATTTACTTTTACCTGATATGTGTTATAGTCTCCTACATTCATTTCACATTTCCACAAACTTCAAAGTGTTTCCTTTCAAATGGTCTCAAGAATATGCATATCCTTGCTTCAGGGCCTGAGCTACAGGCAGTTAGATTTGGCTATGTCATTTTAGGCAAAAATTGAAAAAAAGGGTCAGATCCTTAAGAGGTAAATAATTTTCCACACACTTTGTCTGTGCCTGTATTTAGTTTTCATGCTCGTGAGGGCCGAGAATCCACTCTCACATAGGTACGTAATTGCAAAGGGCATCAGTGTCTTAACAGCGCGATTTGCCAAGGCAAGAAACTCTGAGAAAAAAATCTGGCAGTGGCTTCTGATTAAATTCAATTTTCACAGAACCGCTTGTTGCAATTTCGATGAGGCTCTCTTGTTCAGATATCGGTAAGTTGACTGGAGGCAGGGCATGAAAGGGATAACGAATCCAGTTGTTTGTGTCGTCCGTTTCGGGAAAGTACCTGCGTAATTGCGCACCCAACTCACTCAGGTGCTTCGCTATATCACATTTAACATTGTCTCACACAGGAGATCATACAATGATGGAAAGACCTGTGTGTTGTCTTTGTTAATGCAGACAGAAAAGAGCTCCAACTTCTTAAATCATAGCCTAAATGTTGTCCCGCACATTGAATATAGTTGTGAAGAGTCCCTGTAATCCTAGATTCAGATCATTCAGGTGAGAAAAAACATCACCCAGATTGACCAGTCGTGTGAGAAACTCGTCATCATGCAAGCGGTCAGACAAGTGAAAATTATGGTCGGTAAAGAAATGTTATGCTCGTCTCTCAATTCAAAAAAACGTGTCAATACTTTGCCCCTTGATAAACAGCACACTTCTGTA
The DNA here is from genome assembly GCA_003317085.1 of Hucho hucho. Classification (NCBI taxonomy): domain Eukaryota; kingdom Metazoa; phylum Chordata; class Actinopteri; order Salmoniformes; family Salmonidae; genus Hucho; species Hucho hucho. Next base: position 124,184 of record QNTS01002796.1, on the reverse strand, counting down.
TGTTGTAAAAGCGTTACATGGTCGCTGCCCATACCATTGCATAGTGCAGAAAATACATGAGAGTTCAGGGGCCTTGCTTTAACAAAGTTAACTATTTTCACTGTAGTGTCCAAAACGTCTTTCAAGCTGTCAGGCATTCCCTTGGCAGCAAGAGCCTCTTGGTGGATGCTGCAGTGGACCCAAGTGGCATCAGGAGCAACTGCCTGCATGCACGTTACCACTCCACTATGTCTCCCTGTCATGGCTTTTGCACCATCGGTACAGATACCAACACATCTTGACCACCAAAGTCCATTTGATGTCACAAAGCTGTCCAGTACTTTAAAAACATCCTCTCCTGTTGTCCTGGTTTCCAGTGGTTTGCAGAAGAGGATGTCTTCCCTAATTGACCCCCCATAAACGTAACGGACATATACCAGGAGCTGTGCCAGGCCCGCCACGTCTGTTGACTCATCCAGCTGTAACGCATATAATTTCACTGGCTTGTTTGCGAAGCAGTAATTGTTTCAAAACATCTCCTGCCATGTCACTGATGCGCCATGAAACAGTGTTGTTTGATGAAGGCATTGTCTGTATAGATTTTTGGGCCTTCATTGTCACAGCCATATCTCCGGCAGCAGGAAGAATTAAGTCCTCCACAATAGTATGGGGCTTGCCTGTCCTAGACACTCGGTAGCTCACCATATAAGACTCTTCTAGCCCCCTTTTATTAATGGTATCTGTTGCTTTTATACATGTCTTACTACTCGAAAGTAGTCTTTATTCTCGCTCAAAAAACTCCCGTAGCTTATTTTTCAAATTGTCATGTTTCATTTCTAAATGTCTGCGCAAGAGTGAAGGTTTCCCGCAAGAGAGTAACGGTTAATGTGATTGGATGTTCATTATTTGACTAGGCTACATTGTATTTGACATTGTGTTGTTATTTCGCTGTACACTAGATGGTTTAATTTTATTTTTGGCAGTGAAACGAGTCTACTCAGGTGAGAAAAAAACCTCACCCAAATGTATATCCATCCCCATTGGAAAATATAAAAGGACTGTTTGAAAATGTGAAAAAATAAAAAAACATTTGATATAAAAAATATATTTTTTTAAAAGTGAATCACATTTTTATTTGGCGTACCCCCGACGGCATTACGTGTACCCCACTGGGAATACCTGTCTTAGGGTAACAAGACCAGGAGAACTTGAGGGTGAGTATTGTTTCTCCACTCTGCAACTGTTTATTATTAAATAAATACCTTTGTTTTACACCCACAGATGCACGTTACAAACCCTTCACCTGTGGACCTGGAGTTCCTCACCGTAATGGGACCTAGTGTCCCACGAGACGAAAGAGGTATACTCACCATGTCATGCTTTAACCTAACACCCTGAGACATTTTCATACACACCCCAAAGCATGGACCCAACACAGTAATAAAGAGAGGAAACCCTCTGGTCTATTTCGGTCAGTGGCCCCTCTAAAGGAAATGCACTGCCAGTGTTTATTCAAGCAAAGCCTTTTATAATCAGTCTACTCACCCTATGGATTCTCTAGCTCTCCACCTCCAGGAAACCCAATCCTGTTCCTCCTAGAGAAAAATACTAATTATATGACCCTGCACGTGGCTAAAAACCGGAAGCTTACCTCTAACTGATGTCTTAGAATTCAGAAAAAGTTGCCGGGCTCCGCCCCCAACAACAAGATAGAGCAGTAGAATATTTAGCAAAAAGGCCCCAGAGAGAGGTTCTAAAAACAGGCTGTTGGCAGACAAAGAAAAATAACTTGCCAACAATGATTATATACAGTCCAGCCACGCTTGTAAACTCCTCCCTCAACCAGTTACATCTGATTTACACAATACAGGAATACCCCCTTATCCAACCACTACTCCCCTGGTTACAAAACATCCCCCCTTATCCAACCACTACTCCCCTGGTTACAAAACATCCCCCTTATCCAATCACTACTCCCCTGGTTACAAAACATCCCCCTTATCCAATCACTACTCCCCTGGTTACAAAACATCCCCCTTATCCAATCACTACTCCCCTGGTTACAAAACATCCCCCTTATCCAACCACTACTCCCCTGGTTACAAAACATCCCCCTTATCCAATCACTACTCCCCTGGTTACAAAACATCCCCCTTATCCAATCACTACTCCCCTGGTTACAAAACACCCCCCTTATCCAACCACTACTCCCCTGGTTACAAAACATCCCCCTTATCTAATCACTACTCCCCTGGTTATGTAATGCTCACATTGATTGTATATGGGGGATGTTTTGTACAATTTCTTGAGAACAGACACATCTTAGTGACTACTTTGAAGAATCAAAAATATTAAATATATATTTTGATTTGTTTAACACTTTTGGTTACTATATGATTCCATATGTGTTATTTCATAGTTTTGATGTCTTCACTATTACTCTACAATGTAGAAAATAGTAAAAATAAAGAAAAACCCTTGAATGAGTCAGTGTATCCAAACTTTTGACTGGTACTGTAAATCTATTTACACGTGGGAATATTTGGGAACATTCATTTAAAAAATGTCAAACAATGAATAAAAACAAATAAAAAAAAGTCTATATATTATCTTGTTTTGCTCAGAAAACTTGGGGCCAAATAAAATCCCCCACGGGCCGCCTATTGGGAAACCCTGCATCAGATCTTGACATCTTGTACTCATATCTGTCTACGAAATTGAGTGTTTACAACTCTCCAACACCATCCCTCAGTTGTTTACCAAAAAAGTGGTGGTTGTCTGAACTGCAGATTGTCCATTTCATACACAAAGAGTAGCAACATTACCTGTTAGGTTCAGACAACAGACCCATTATATCATTACTGTGACATTGGACTGAGCAGGATCAGGAGGACCAGTTAGAGTAGATCCACAGGTGTATCTCAATACTCTCTTAGTCCACTCTCTGTCCTCATTTACTTTCTTTGTGGATGTTTTTCACGTGTTAGCAGATTAGTCTTCTGAATGAATATATTATGAGACTGAGCAGCCATGTTGTTTCCGATTTAAGCTTTCCTTCAGTCACCACAACTAAATGGTTTCTCTCCTGTGTGAATCAGTATATGTCTCCTTAGGTCCCTCTTCTGAATAAAGCTCTTCCCACAGTCTCCACAGCTAAATTGTTTCTCTCCTGTGTGAATCAGTATATGTCTCCTTAGGTCCCTCTTCTGAATAAAGCTCTTCCCACAGTCTCCACAGCTAAATGGTTTCTCTCCTGTGTGAATCAGTATATGTCTCCTTAGGTCACTCTTCTGAATAAAGTTCTTCCCACAGTCACCACAGGTGAATTGTTTCTCTCTTGTGTGAGTCAGTTTGTGCATAGTTAAGGTCTCCTTGTGATTGAAGCTTTTCCCACAGTCACCACAGGAGAATGGTTTCTCTCCTGTGTGAATCAGTATATGTCTCCTTAGGTCCCTCTTCTGAAAAAAGCTCTTCCCACAGTCTCCACAGCTAAATGGTTTCTCTCCTGTGTGAATCAGTTTATGCATGGTTAGGTTCCCCTTTTGATTGAAGCTTTTCCCACAGTCAGCACAGCTAAATGATTTCTCTCTAGTGTGAGTCAGTTTGTGCATAGTTAAGGTCTCCTTGCGATTGAAGCTTTTCCCACAGTCACCACAGGAGAATGGTTTCTCTCCTGTGTGAGTCAGTTTATGCCTGGTTAGGTGCGCCTTGCGATTGAAGCTTTTCCCACAGTCACCACAGCTAAATGGTTTCTCTCCTGTGTGAATCCTCATGTGAATGGACAGCTCTCCTTTAAATTTGAAGGTCTTACCACAAACAGGGCAGGTGCAGGATTTCCCACCGTGACAGAGTCGGACATGGGCCTTTAGTTTACAGGTGGAGTTGTAGCATTTCTGACAGGAACTACATTCACTGCGGCTCTTACTGAAGAGAGTCACATGTCTCTGCAGGTCAGCTTTCAGAGGAAACGTTTCACCACAGTCACGGCAGCTGTGAGTTATTCTGGAAGTGGTGCTGGGTTTGGAACAGTGTTTCTCCAATGGTGAGCTGCTGTCAAGTCCTACTGGGTCACTGCTTACAGCTGAGCTGTGGATGGAGGCATTGTTATGATTATCTAGAGGGTCACAGGGCATGTAGAGACCCTTAATGTGGGTCACAGTGCCAAAAGGTTTGAGATCCACTGGTTTAGAGTCACTCTCTCTGTTCTCCACAGTCTGGGTTTGGGAAAGAGTCAAGGACCAAAGTGGGTCCTCCTGATCACATTCACTTTTCACACAGGAAGGAGTGGATATGGAGTCTTTGGTATCAAAGAGCCCTTTAAGATGCTCTTCCTTCTGACTGGTCCTGACTTCCTTCTGTTCCTCTTTAATCTGTGTGGGCTCTGGGTCCTCCTGCCCCAGACTGGGGCTCCACTCCTGCTCACAGTGCTGCTGCTCAGGGGGAACCTCCTCTTCAGAGACAGAGAGAGAGAACTGCAGGGAGTCTGGAGGGATAGAGAGGAGGAGCAGAGGTTATTTATTTTTCACAGAATTAAATAGAACACTTGAATCACACACGTGAATTATAGATTAAGATTTTTTTCTTCAAATGTCTTTATTGATCCAAAATAATAACCGGAGCTAAAATAATGTGCAATACAGTCAGTTTTAATGTCCCAAACTTGATATTTTAATAATAATTATGACCGTACACCCGTTTAAGATAAGCAGAGTAAAGCGTTTACATGACTGAAGTCGTACTCGGCCTACTGCCATAGTCAATATAATATTGAATTACTAGTGTGCACGTAAACATACTCACTGTCTCTAATGAAATGGAGTCAGAAGGGCTGTGCTATACAAGCTATTTCAATCATCTTTTCTTGACAGATAACTTTTGAATCATGCCCGGGGGAATCTTAGCTATATTAAAAACTGTTCTTTAAAAATGGATGCAATGGAGATCCCTGTTACCGGAAACAGTTCATTAACTAAGTAGAACCGTAGCTAGCTAGGTATTAGATCTATGTACAAACCTATTCTACATAGTTTTATCTCCGGTGTGATCCTCAGCAATCTCCGTAGCAGATCATTCTCCTCCTGGTACTCTGCTACAGTTTCCTCAACCGCACCAAAAATCTCCACAGCAGTAGATGCCGTTAAACATTCATTTATAAACACCCAGAACAACTGTAGTTTAGACGTTTTCAGTGGACTGAGTGTTGGGTATTCAGCTAGTATGGCTTTTTGACATGGGTCCTCATGATCACATTCACTTTTCACACAGGAAGGAGTGGATATGGAGTCTTTGGTATCAAAGAACCCTTGAAGCTGCTCTTCCTCCTGACTGGTCTTGACTTCCTCCTGTTCCTCTTTAATCTGTGTGGTCTCTGGGTCCTCCTGCCCCAGACTGGGGCTCCACTCCTGCTCACAGTGCTGCTGCTCAGGGGGAACCTCCTCTTTAGAGACAGAGAGCTGCAGGGAGTCTGGAGGGAAGGAGAGGAATAGCAGAGGTTTACACTCCCCTAGTCATAAGCGTTAAGCATTTTGATAAATTAACGTAGTGTATTAGAGTAGTCAAAAGTGTAGTATTTGATCCCATATTCCTTACACACATTAAGCTTGTGAAACCACACACTTGTTGAATACATTTGCAGTTTGTTTGGGTTGTGGGTTTTGACCAATAGGAACTGAATGGTGAATAATGTATTGTGTAGGTTTGGAGTCCCTTATTATTGTAAATACAATAGAATCTGTTTCTGGACACTTCTGGATAATTATGAATGAATCTTCAATGACAACAAGTGAGGAAGTTACAAGAAACAAAGATGACCATCACACCCACCCCAAAAACGCTGACCTCCCCTGTTATTGGGGAGGGGGGGGGTGTATGATCTTCATTATTAATCATTTATTCGTGATGATCCATAATCATAGTAGCAGCCACATCAATGTAGAAGTGTTCAGAAACATATTATATTCTTATTTACCATAAAAAATGACTCCAAAAGTAATATACATTACACTTGAAATGTCTGTCATTTAGCAGACAGGAATCTGTTCCAAAAACTTAAATAACAAGGTTGCCAGCAAACAACGGATACAAAATTGTATAGTGGCAGAATAAGATACCGGGTAGGGAGTGGGCTTTTTCATTAAGTTTTTCACTCACCAAGTTTATTACGAAAAATGTCTGTTCTCACTCTGTTAGCCTATGGACAAACATTAAGAATAATCTACGTGGTGAGTTGATGCCTATTCGGCTAGCGGGACAACTTCCGGTGAAACTGGAGGGCGCGCAATTCAAATAAATAATCATACAAATTATGGATATTAAACAGGTAGGTACATACAAGTGTCTTATATCGGTTGTTAATCTACCTGCCCTGTCCGATTATAGTAGCCATTACAGCGAAAGCATGACGTGATTGTTTGAGGACTGCGCCCCACATCAAAATATTTTTCCACCAGCACAGGTTTCATAAATTCACAAAAAGCGATTAAATATTCACTTACTTTTTTGAAAATCTTCCTCTGATTTGTCATCCAAAGGGTCCCAGCTATAACATGTAGTGTCGTTTTGTTAGATAAAATCCTTCTTTATATCCCAAAAAGTCAGTTTAGTTGGCGCCACTGAATTGAGTAATCCACTCGTTCAACATGCAGAGAAAAGAATCCAGAAATCTACCGCTAAACTTGGTTAAAACAAGCCAAATAAGTTTTTATTGACTCCTCAGATACCCTAAAATGTAATCAAACTATAATATTTAATACGGAAAGAAGTATGTTCAATAGGAAAACGATATTAGCAGGTGCGTCTCATCTTCATCATACACTAGTGTGTCCTAGTACTAAAACTCATTATTCTTACTTGCCTAAAGGTTGCAAGTTCAATTCCCCAAGCTGACAAGGTCCAAATCTGTCGTTCTGCCCCTGAACAGGCAGTTAACCAACTGTTCCTAGACTGTCATTGAAAATAATAATTTTTTCTTAACTGACTTGCCTAGTAAAATAAAGGTAAAATTAAAAAAAAACTTGAACATTGAGTGCTGACACCCAGTGGAAGCCATAGGAATTGCATACTGGGAGCTAGATTTAATTATTTCCCTATACTTTCCATTGTAAGAGCATGGGCTCTCTCAAAAAAAAAAAAATCTGGTTGGGTTTTCTTTGGATTTTCTCTCTTTTAACATTTCTACAAACTTCAGAGTGTTTTCTTTCCAATGGTACCAGTTATATGCATATCCTGGCTTCAGGGCCTGAGCAACAGGCAGTTTACTTTGGGCACGTCAGTCAGGCGGAAATTGAAAAAAAAAGGACCCTAGCTTAAATAGGTGAATTTATCATGCTACTTTGTAAACAACCTTATACTTTACGAAGATTTTGGAACAGAGTCCTGTTGGAACGTTCCACAAATTATACCCACCCGGAGAAATGAGGG
>QNTS01002796.1:100792-113456 GCA_003317085.1 Hucho hucho | reverse complement strand
TGTGGTTGTCCCACCTAGCTATCTGAAGATGAATCTACTGACTATGGCTGTGATTTGTGGTTGTCCCACCTAGCTATCTGAAGATGAATGTACTGACTGTGACATGTGGTTGTCCCACCTAGCTATCTGAAGATTAATGTACTGACTATGACTGTGATGTGTGGTTGTCCCACCTAGCTATCTGAAGATGAATGCAGTAACTGTAGTCGCTCTGCTAAATGACTCACATGTAAATGACTGATGTGACAGCGTGCACTAAACCAGAGGATGCAGTTATCAAGATAAATTATAGCTACATAATGTTATTCAACGGGGACTGGGGGGGGGGGAACAAATATGCAAAATGCATTTATGTGGAGTTGACTGAAGATCCTGAATCCACGAAAGATCAAATCAATAACATGAATCAAACTGAATGAGAAACAATCTTAGACAGATGGAAGGAAAAGTAAACATGTTTTAATGGATCAATAACATCAGTCAGGCTATTCTGGGACCAGTAGTAAAGGGAAACGATAACATGTATAAGAACAGTGGTTATAATGTCTTGCCCGACTCATGCCACTCCCTTGAGATTAATGAGTTAGGTTACCTAGGTTAACCCTGCTTCAGGTCTATGACCTACAGGCGTTGCCCTTCCAACCCAGACCCGATCCCGGCAACCCGGTGATACCAGCCACAGCTGGAGTGGGAGAACCTTATCACAAAACACCCCCCGTATCCAATCACTACTCCCCTGGTTACAAAACATCCCCCCTTATCCAATCACTACTCCCCTGGTTACAAAACATCCCCCTTATCCAATCACTACTCCCCTGGTTACAAAACATCCCCCTTATCCAATCACTACTCCCCATGTCACAAAACACCCCCCTTATCCAATCACTACTCCCCTGGTTACAAAACACCCCCCTTATCCAATCACTACTCCCCTGGTTACAAAACACCCCCCTTATCCAATCTCTACTCCCCTGGTTACAAAAGATCCCCCTTTATCCAATCACTACTCCCCTGGTTATGTAATGCTCACATTGATTGTATATGGGGGATGTTTTGTACAATTTCTTGAGAACGGACACATCTTGGTGGCTACTTTGAAGAATCAAAAATATTAAATATATTTTGATTTGTTTAACACTTTGTTACTACATGATTCCATATGTGTTATTTCATAGTTTTGATGTCTTCACTATTACTCTACAGAAAATAGAGAAATGTAGAAAATAGTAAAAATAAAGAAAAACCCTTGAATGAGTCAGTGTATCCAAACTTTTGACTGGTACTGTAAATCTATTTACACGTGGGAATATTTGGGAACATTCATTTAAAAAATGTCAAACAATGAATAAAAACAAATAAAAAAAAGTCTATATATTATCTTGTTTTGCTCAGAAAACTTGGGGCCAAAAAGAAATTACCCACGGGCCGCCTATTGGGAAACCCTGCATCAGATCTTGACATTTTGTATTCATATCTGTCTACGAAATTGAGTGTTTACAACTCTCCAACACCATCCCTCAGTTGTTTACCAAAAAAGTGGTGGTTGTCTGAACTGCAGATTGTCCATTTCATACACAAAGAGTAGCAACATTACCTGTTAGGTTCAGACAACAGCCCCATTATATCATTACTGTGCCATTGGACTGAGCAGGATCAGGAGGACCAGTTAGAGTAGATCCACAGGTGTATCTCAGTACTCTCCTAGTCCACTCTCTGTCCTCATTTACTTTCTTTGTGGATGTTTTTCACGTGTTAGCAGATTAGTCTTCTGAATGAATATATTATCAGACTGAGCAGATATGTTGTTTCCGATTTAAGCTTTTCCTTCAGTCACCGCAACTAAATGGTTTCTCTCCTGTGTGAATCAGTATATGTCTCCTTAGGTCCCCCTTCTGAATAAAGCTCTTCCCACAGTCTCCACAGCTAAATGGTTTCTCTCCTGTGTGAATCAGTTTATGCATGGTTAGGTGCCCCTTTTGATTGAAGCTTTTCCCGCAGTCACCACAGGGGAATGGCTTCTCTCTGGTGTGAGTCATTTTGTGCGTAGTTAAGTTCTCCTTGCGATTGAAGCTTTTCCCACAGTCACCACAGGTGAATGGCTTCTCTCCTGTGTGAATCAGTATATGTCTCCTTAGGTCCCTCTTCTGAATAAAGCCCTTCCCACAGTCTCCACAGCTAAATGGTTTCTCTCCTGTGTGAATCAGTTTATGCATGGTTAGGTGCCCCTTTCGATTGAAGCTTTTCCCACAGTCACCACAGGTGAATGGCTTCTCTCCTGTGTGAATCAGTATATGTCTCCTTAGGTCCCTCTTCTGAATAAAGCTCTTCCCACAGTCTCCACAGCTAAATGGCTTCTCTCTGGTGTGAGTCATTTTGTGCATGGTTAAGGTGTCCTTCCGAATGAAGCTCTTCCCACAGTCTCCACAGCTAAATGGCTTCTCTCTGGTGTGAGTCATTTTGTGCATGGTTAAGGTCTCCTTGCGACTGAAGCTTTTCCCACAGTCACCACAGCTAAATGGTTTCTCTCCTGTGTGAATCCTCATGTGAATGGACAGCTCTCCTTTAAGTTTGAAGGTCTTACCACAAACAGGGCAGGTGCAGGGTTTCCCACTGTGACAGAGTCGGACATGGGTCTTCAGTTTACAGGTGGAGTTGTAGCGTTTCTGACAGGAACTACATTCACTGGGGCTCTTACTGAAGAGAGTCACATGTCTCTGCAGGTCAGCTTTCAGAGGAAACGTTTCACCACAGTCACGGCAGCTGTGAGTTATTCTAGAAGTGGTGCTGGGTTTGGAACAGTGTTTCTTCAATGGTGAGCTGCTGTCAAGTCCTACTGGGTCACTGCTTACAGCGGAGCTGTGGATGGAGGCATTGTTATGATTATCTAGAGGGTCACAGGGCATGTAGAGACCCTTAATGTGGGTCACAGTGCCAAAAGGTTTGAGATCCACTGGTTTAGAGTCACACTCTCTGTTCTCCACAGTCTGGGTTTGGGAAAGAGTCAAGGACCAAAGTGGGTCCTCCTGATCACATTCACTTTTCACACAGGAAGGAGTGAATATGGAGTCTTTGGTATCAAAGAGCCCTTGAAGCTGCTCTTCCTCCTGACTGGTCCTGACTTCCTCCTGTTCCTCTTTAATCTGTGTGGACTCCGGGTCCTCCTGCCCCAGACTGGGGCTCCACTCCTGCTCACAGTGCTGCTGCTCAGGGGGAACCTCCTCTTCAGAGACAGAGAGAGAGAACTGCAGGGAGTCTGGAGGGATAGAGAGGAGGAGCAGAGGTTATTTATTTTTCACAGAATTAAATAGAACACTTGAATCACACACGTGAATTATAGATTAAGATTTTTTTCTTCAAATGTCTTTATTGATCCAAAATAATAACCAGAGCTAAAATAATGTGCAATACAGACAGTTTTAATGTCCCAAACTTGATATTTTAATAATAATTATGACCGTACGCCCGTTTAAGATAAGCAGAGTAAAGCGTTTACATGACTGAAGTCGTACTCGGCCTACTGCCATAGTCAATATAATATTGAATTACTAGTGTGCACGTAAACATACTCACTGTCTCTAATGAAATGGAGTCAGAAGGGCTGTGCAATACAAGCTATTTCAATCATCTTTTCTTGACAGATAACTTTTGAATCATGCCCGGGGGAATCTTAGCTATATTAAAAACTGTTCTTTAAAAGTGGATGCAATGGAGATCCCTGTTACCGGAAACAGTTCATTAACAAAGTAGAACCGTAGCTAGCTAGGTATTAGATCTATGTACAAACCTATTCTACATAGTTTTATCTCCGGTGTGATCCTCAGCAGTCTCCGTAGCAGATCATTCTCCTTCTGGTACTCTGCTACAGTTTCCTCAACCGCACCAAAAATCTCAACAGCAGTAGATGCCGTTAAACATTCATTTAAAAACACCCAGAACAACTGTAGTTTAGACGTTTTCAGTGGACTGAGAGTTGGGTATTCAGCTAGTATGGCTTTTTGACATGGGTCCTCATGATCACATTCACTTTTCACACAGGAAGGAGTGAATATGGAGTCTTTGGTATCAAAGAGCCCTTGAAGCTGCTCTTCCTCCTGACTGGTCTTGACTTCCGCCTGTTCCTCTTTAATCTGTGTGGTCTCTGGGTCCTCCTGCCCCTGACTGGGGCTCCACTCCTGCTCACAGTGCTGCTGCTCAGGGGGAACCTCCTCTTCAGAGACAGAGAGCTGCAGGGAGTCTGGAGGGAAGGAGAGGAGGACCAGAGTTTACACTCCCCTAGTCATAAGCGTTAAGCATTTGGATAAATTAACGTAGTGTATTAGAGTAGTCAAAAGTGTAGTATTTGATCTCATATTCCTTACACACATTAAGCTTGTGAAACCACACACTTGTTGAATGCATTTGCAGTTTGTTTGGGTTGTGGGTTTTGACCAATAGGAACTGAATGGTGAATAATGTATTGTGTAGGTTTGGAGTCCCTTTTATTGTAAATACAATAGAATCTGTTTCTGGACACTTCTGGATAATTATGAATGAATCTTCAATGACGACAAGTGAGGAAGTTACAAGAAACAAAGATGACCATCACACCCACCCCAAAAACGCTGACCTCCCCTGTTATTGGGGAGGGGGGTTATGATCTTCATTATTAATGATTTATTCGTTGTGATCCATAATCATAGTAGCAGCCACATGAATGTAGAAGTGTTCAGAAACATATTATATTCTTATTTACAATTTTAAAAATGACTCCAAAAGTGCAATACATTACACTTGAAATGTCTGTCATTTAGCAGACGCTCTTATCTGCAGCAACTGACAGGAGAAATGAGGGCTAAGTGCNTTGCTCAAGTGCACATGGAGAGATTTTTCACCTAATGTGGAAATAGTGAAGGGGTCTGAATACTTTCCGAATGCATTGTACATACTAACCTATTCTACATAGTGGTATCTCCGGTGTCCTCCCCAGCAGTCTCCGTAACCGATCATTCTCCTCCTGGTACTCCACTACCGTTTTCTCTACTGCCCCGAAAATCTCCACAGCAGCCGCCGATAAACGCTCATCTAAAAACACACGAAACGACTGTAGTTTAGACATTTTAGGTTGACTGATAGCGAGTTGGCTCTTCAGCTGGTAGCTTCTGACACGAGGAAAAAATAGTAGTCACAAAAAACTAATCCACTCGCAATTTAACTTCCGCATTTTCCTTGTGTTTGTTTCAGCGGGTGGCAAGCCCATAAACAGTCTTTATCTGTTGTGGTCTAGTACTGTCTTTCTGCTAACTAGGGCCATCTACTTTAGGTGCTTCCTGTCTTCCCAGCGGAGGGAGAGTGGTTTCACCTCACCAAGGCAATCAGCAATTAGTACAGGAAGGTGTGCTCTCCACCTCAGCAAGGCAATTATCAATTAGTGTTAGTACTTCAGTCTCCCCTGGTTTCTCAGCAGCAGTCTGACGTGCCCAAAGTAAACTGCCTGTTACTCAGACCCAGAAGCTAGGATATGCATATACTTGGTAGTATTGGATAGAAACCACTCTGAAGTTTCTAGAACTTAAAATAATGTCTGTGAGTATAACATAACTGATTTGGCAGACGAAAACCAGAGGAAAATCTATCTGGAAAATTAGATTTTTTTATGTCACAGTTTTTCCATTGACTTGCGATTCACTACAGAGGGATTTAGCTCCCAGATGGCAGTCCCTATGGCTTCCACTAGATGTCAACAGTCTTTAGACATGGTTTCAGGCTTGTTTTTTGAAAAACGAACAAGAAATAGGAGAGTTCTTCCTGCTGGATCATGAGGTGGACTGTACTGTTTTGCGCACGTGACAGTGTGCACGCTCTTCGTTATTTTTCTTTTCTATTGAACAGGCTATTTTCTGTCTGAAATATTATTGTTTATTTACATATTAGGGTACCTGAGGATTGATTAGAACGTTGTTTGACTTGTTTCGACGAACATTACCGGTACTTTTGGGATTTATTTGTCTGCATGTTTGAACGCCTTTGAACAGGTGGATTACTGAACAAAACGCGCCAACCAAACAGAGTTTTTGGGATATAAAGAGGGACTTTATCAAACAAAACAACCATTTATTGTGTAGTTGGGACCCTTTGGATTGCCAACAGAGGAAGATCTTCAAAGGTAAGTGATTTATTTTATCGCTAATTTTGAGTTTTGTGACACCTGTACTGGTTATGAAATTATGTTAATTGAGGAAGAATGCGGGGCGCTGTCCTCAGACAATCAAATGCTATGCTTTCGCCGTAAAGCCTTTTTGAAATCTGACAGCGCTGTTAGATTACCAAGATTCTAAGCTTTTGAATCATGTATGACACTTGTATTTCCATGAATGACTATTTTTGTAATTTGAATTTGGGGCTCTGCATTTCACAGGATGTTGTCGTAGGTGGGACGCAAGCGATCCCTAAGAAGTTAACCCGGAAGCCAGCTGCACCAATGTGTCGGAGAAAACACCATTCAACTGACGACCGAAGTCAGCCTGCAGGCGCCCGGACCGCCACAAGTAGTCTCTAGAGCACGATGAGCAAAGTACAACCTCCGACCAAACCCTCCCCTAACCTGGACGACGCTGGGCCAATTGTGCGCCTCCCTATGGGACTCCCGGTCACGGCAGGTTGTGACACAGCCTGGGATCGAACCCAGGTTTGTAGTGACGTATGTTTTCTGTATCTGTTCGCACCTCTCCCTGTAGGCTTTACAGACGCTCCCCACCCCTTGGCTGCAACCCTTTTAATTTTGTGTACCCTACGCGCTCAAACCATGTGAAATTCTAGGTATCTGGCAGCCTGTGGAACTGCCGATTTGCGGGAAAGAACTCCAAGTTCATCTCAGCCTATGCTGCCCTTCAATCCCCTTACTTTTTGTCACTGACACAGACATGGATCACCCCAGAGAACACTGCTACTCCAGCTGCTCTTTCTTCATCTGACTACTTTTTCTCTGATAGTCAGGGAGAATCTGGTCATCGCGTTGGTGGTAGAGGTCTACGCATTTCTCCTAAGTGGATAATTTCACCTGTCCAGCTCCTCATTTGAATTCCATGCTGTCACTGTCACTTGTCCACTCAAGATTAACATTATTGTCATCTATCTCCCACCAGGTGTCCTTGGAGAGTTGCTCAATGAGCTTGACACCTTGATAAGCTCATTTCCTGACGATGGCTCACCGCTCTTCTTACTTGGGACTTCAACCTCCCTACATCTGCCTTCAATTAATTTCTTTCCAACTCTTTCCCCTCCTTGCCTCTTTTGACCTCACTCTTTCCCAATCCCCTACAACTCACAAGGCAGGCAATACACTTGACCTCATCTTTACTAGAGGCTGCTCGCCTATTAATCTCACTGCAACCCCTCTCCAGGTCTCTGATCAATACTTTGTTTCCTTTTATGTCTCCCTTTCCTCCAACCCTGACCACTCATCCCCTACCCATGGTCATGCGCTGTTGCAATCTTCACTCTCTCTCTTCTATCCTAACATCTTTCCCTTCTGCTAAATCCTTCTCCCTCCTGTCTCCTGATTCTGCCTCTTTAACCCTACTCTCAACCCTTTCCGCATCCTATGACTCGCACTGTCCCATTTCTGGCTGGCCGGCTTGGCCCTTTGCTTGGCCACTTTGAAAAAAAGGTTGACTACAACTGCTAGTCATTCACTCAGCCTACTGAGCCCACTGATATCACTCACACAGAACTAACCTACGCCTTGACCTATTTCTCCCCTCTCTCTCTCTCCAGATGAAATCCTGCGATAAGTGAGGTCTGGCCGCTCGACAACCTGCCCGCTCGACTCCATCCCCTCCTCCCTTCTCCAGACCATCTCTGGAGACCTTCTCTCATTCCTCACTTCCCTCATCAACTCATAACTGACCACTGGCTGCGTCCCCTCCTCAAGAAATCAACACTCAGCTCATCTGACGTGAAACTGTAGATCTGTATCCCTTTCTTTTCTTTCCAAAACACTTGAGTGTGCTGTCTCTGATCAACATTCTTGTTATCGCTCTCAGAAAAATCTTCTTGACCCTAACCAGTCAGACTGGTCACTCAACCGAGACTGCTCTTCTGTGTCACGGAGACTCTCTGCACTGCCAAAGCTGACTGTCACTCCTCTGTTATCATCCTCCTAGGTCTATCCGCTGCCTTCGCCACAGTGAACCATCAGATCCTCCTCTCCATCCTCTCAGGGCTGGGCGTCTCCGGCTCTGCACGCTCTTGGATTGCATCCTACCTGGCAGGCCGCTCCTACCAGGTGACGTGGAGAGGACCTGTGTCTGCACCACATACTCTCACCACTGGTGTCCCCCAGGGCTTGGTTCTAGGCCCCCTCCTCTCTTTACACCAAGTCACTCAGCTCCATCATATGGTCTCTCCTATCATTGATATGCGGATGACATTCAACTACTTTTCTCCTTCACCCCTTCTGACACCCAGGTGGGTGACACGCATCTCTGCGTCCCTGGCAGATATCTCAACTTGGATGTCGGCCCACCACCTCAAGCTCAACCTCGACAAGACAGAGCTGCTCTTCGTCACGGGGAAGGCCTGCCCACAATTTTGGAAATTACAAGATTATGTTATAATAATTTTATTGCATCAAATGGTTGTTTTATGCAACAGAATAAAGGGTTGTTAGAACGCTCATCTCTGTGTGTTCTACTGAGGATGGTCCTCTGGGAGATAACACTGACAGGAGATTTACCATGTATTTTGGGTGATAAAACCTAAAGAGACCGCATTCCAGAGCATGAGTTAATGTTTCTGTTCTATATGGTACCAGGGAGAGATGGTACCAGGGCCAGACCTGGTCTCTACACAAAGATAACTGTTTTTACAGCAGATACTGTCTGAGGATGGCGCCGACAGAGATGGTCACCTCGCTTCGCGTTCTTAGGAAACTATACAGTATTTTTTTTATTTTTATGTTTTACCAAGAGAATTCTCTAAGATTAGAATCACAGCCGTGTATATCCCCCCCCCCCAAGCAGACACCTCGACGGCCCTGAAAGAATTTCATTGGACTCTATGTAAATTGGAAACCGTATATACTGAGGCTGCATTTATTGTAGCTGGGGATTTTAACAAAGTTAATCTGAAAGCAAGGCTCCCTAAATTTTATCAGCATATCAAATGCGCGACCCAGGCTGGCAGCATTCCAGATCATTGCTACTCTAACTTCCGCGATGCATACAAAGCCCTCCCTCGCCCTCCTTTCAGCAAATCTGACCACGACTCCATTTTGTTGATCCAGCCTATAGACAGAAACTGAAACAGGAAACGCCCATGCTCAGGTCTGTTCAACGCTGGTCCGACCAATCGGATTCCACGCTTCAAGATTGCTTCGATCACGTGGACTGGGATATGCCTCAGACAACAACATTGATGTATACGCTGATTCGGTGAGCGAGTATATTAGCAAGTGCATCGGTGATGTTGTACTCACAGTGACAATTAAAACCTTCCCCAACCAGAAACAGTGGATTGATGGCAGCATCCGCACAAAACTGAAAGCGCGAACCACTGCTTTCAACCATGGCAAGGCGACCGGAAACATGACCGAATACGAACAGTGTAGCTATTCCCTCCGCAAGGCAATCAAACAAGCTAAGCATCAGTATAGAGACAAAGTAGAGATGTAGTAGAGACGTATGTGGCAGGGTCTACAGTCAATCACGGATTACAAAAAGAAAACCAGCCCCGTCGCGGACACGGACGTCTTGCTCCCAGACAAATTAAACAACTTCTTTGCTCGCTTTGAGGACAATACAGTGCCACCAACACGGACCGCTACCAAAACCTGCAGGCTCTCCTTCACTGCGGCCAACGTGAGTAAAACATTTAAATGTGTTAACCTTCGCAAGGCTGCCGGCCCAGACGGCATCCCTAGCCGCGTCCTCGGAGCATGCGCAGACCAGCTGGCTGGTGTGTTTACGGACATATTCAATCAATCCCTATCCCAGTCACGACAAGGGTGTACGAAGTTCTCCCGGTGGTAACAAGGACAAGGGTTCTTTCGATTCCATTGACTCGATTTGCTGATAGCGGGGCATCGTGAGTGAAGGCAGTAGTACTTCACGAAACTCTCTGATCAGTTCCTAGTATAGTCCTCCACCCTACCTGACACCCTAGACCCACTCCAATTTGCTTACTGCCCCAATAGGTCCACAGATGACGCAATCACACTGCACACTGCCCTAACCCATGTGGACAAGAGGAATACCTATGTAAGAATGCTGTTCATCAATTACAGCTCAGCATTTAACACCATAGTACCGTCCAAACTCGTCATTAAGCTCGAGACCATGGGTCTTGACCTCGCCCTGTGCAACTGGGTCCTGGACTTTCTGACGGGCCGCCCCCAGGTGGTGAGGGTAGGAAACAACATCTCCACACCGCCGATCCTCAACACTGGGGCCCCACAAGGGTGCGTTCTCAGCCCTCTCTCCTGTATTCCCTGTTCACCCATGACTGCGTGGCCATGCACGCCTCCAACTCAATCATCAGGTTTGCAGACGACACTACAGTGGTAGGCTTGATTACCAACAACAATGATATGGCCTACAGGGAGGAGGTGAGGGCCCTCGGAGTGTGGTGTCAGGAAAATAACCTCACACTCAACGTCAGCAAAACAAAGGAGATGATCGTGGACTTCAGGAAACAGCAGAGGGAGCACCCCCCTATCCACATCGACGGGACAGTAGTGGAGAAGGTGGAACGTTTTACGTTCCTTGGCGTACACATCACGGACAAACTGAAAGGGTCCACCCACACAGACAACGTGGTGAAGAAGGCGCAACAGCGCCTCTTCAACCTCAGGAGGCTGAAGAAATTTGGCTTGTCACCAAAAACACTCAAACTTTTACAGATGCACAATCGAGAGTATCCTGTCGGGCTGTATCACCGCCTGGTACGGCAACTGCTCCGCCCACAACCCCAAGGCTCTCCAGAGGGTAGTGAGGTCTGCACAACGCATCAGCGGGGGCAAACTACCTGCCCTCCAGGACACCTACAGCACCCGATGTCACAGGAAGGCCAAAAAGATCATCAAGGACAACAACCACCCGAACCACTGCCTGTTCACCCCGCTATCATCCAGAAGGCAAGGTCAGTACAGGTGCATCAAAGCTTGGACCGAGAGACTGAAAAACAGCTTCTATCTCAAGGCCATCAGACTGTTAAACAGCCATCACTAACATTGAGTGGCTGCTACCAACATACTGACTCAATCTCTAGCCACTTTAATAATAAAAAATTGGATGTAATAAATGTATCACTAGTCACTTTAAACAATGCCACTTTATATAATGTTTACATATCCTACATTACTCATCTCATATGTATATACTGTACTCTATACCAGCTACTGCATCTTGCCTATGCCGTTCGGCCATCGCTCATCCATATATTTATATATACATTCCTTTACACTTGTGTGTATAAGGTAGTTGTTGTGGAATTGTTAGATTACTTGTTACATATTACTGCATGGTCAGAACTAGAAGCACAAGAATTTTGCTACACTCACATTAACATCTGCTAACCATGTGTGTGTGTGACCAATAAAATTTGATTTGTGAATTAGAAGTTTCTTTCATACAAATCTTAACCTTGTGACCCATTCTATACATCTGTTGTTCGTCAAGTAGGTTGAACGGGGTGTATCTTGTTTATAAAATACCTTCGTACCTTTGTCTCGGGGCTCTCAACGAATCATATGAGGGTGATTCGTTGACCAGCATCATTATTGTACAGCACTCAATCGATTCACTTTGTATGTGTGTTGTATTGACTTGCTCCCTTATTAAGTGAATAAAGATTTAGTTTAAGTATAACTCTGACTTGTGTGAAGACTTGTGTGAAGTTTGTCTCTCCTCATTTGATAGTAAAGAAATTAACCACCACACCCCTCAAATACCTCAACATCACGCTTGACAACTCCAGTGTTGCCCTCCTAGAGTGGAAAGAACCCTTGGCGTGACCCTGGACAACACCCTGTCGTTCTCTGTGAACATCAAAGCAGTGACCCGCTCTTGCAGGTTTCTACAACAGGGGTACTACTACTACACACTTTACGTACGTTACTGGCAGTACCAGGGGTACTACTACTACTACTACTACTACTACTTAAACTAC
This sequence comes from Hucho hucho, assembly GCA_003317085.1. Lineage (NCBI taxonomy): Eukaryota > Metazoa > Chordata > Actinopteri > Salmoniformes > Salmonidae > Hucho > Hucho hucho. Next base: position 101,312 of record QNTS01002796.1, on the reverse strand, counting down.
TACTACTACTACTTCAACTTGAGAAGGTCCAGTGAGACAAATTTCCTAGGTGGCAAAGGTCCGGATGCATATCGTCCATTTATCGGCGCTGTGGTACAGCGTAGTGACAAACATCTACGACTTAGGAAACATGTTATATCAAATGTACATTAAATGAGACTGTGAATATGAATTAATTAGAACTTTTTTTTATGTAAACATGTGCAACATTGCTGAAGAACAAAAGTGGTTGGATAATTGTCTGTGCAAAAAAGTGCACTGTGAACCATTGTACATGGGCCTTGAATTAACAAAATACATGTTTTAATAAAATTAAGTGCATGTTTCTTGGAGAACAAAAATAATCTGAATGCACAGATCATCACTCTGGGACATGAAGTATTAATGTATAAGTTACTCTGGGCAATGAAATATTCATTTATAAGTTACTCTGGGCCATGAAATACTCACGTATAAGTTATTCTGGGCCATGCAATATTCATGTATAAATTACTCTGGGCCATGAAATATTCATGTATAA
>QNTS01002796.1:63489-87947 GCA_003317085.1 Hucho hucho | reverse complement strand
TCTTTATTCCCGCTGACCTCCCCTGTTATTGGTAAGGGGGGGTGATGATCTTTATTCCCACTGACCTCCCCTGTTATTGGTAAGGGGGGGTGATGGTCTTTATTCCCGCTGACCTCCCCTGTTATTGGTAAGGGGGGGTGATGGTCTTTATTCCCGCTGACCTCCCCTGTTATTGGTAAGGGGGGGTGATGGTCTTTATTCCCGCTGACCTCCCCTGTTATTGGTAAGGGGGGTTATGATCTTTATTCCTGATTTTTCAGGATATGATCTTCATTATTCCTGATTTATTCGTTGTGATCCATAATCATAGTAGCAGCCACATGAATGTAGAAGTGTTCAGAAACATATTATATTCTTATCTACAATTTTAAAAATGACTCCAAAAGTGCAATACATTACACTTGAAATGTCTGTCATTTAGCAGACGCTCTTATCTGCAGCAACTGACAGGAGAAATGAGGGCTAAGTGCCTTGCTCAAGTGCACATGGACAGATTTTTCACCTAATGTGGAAATAGTGAAGGGGTCTGAATACTTTCCGAATGCATTGTACATACTAACCTATTCTACATAGTGGTATCTCCGGTGTCCTCCCCAGCAGTCTCCGTAACCGATCATTCTCCTCCTGGTACTCCACTACCGTTTTCTCTACTGCCCCGAAAATCTCCACAGCAGCCGCCGATAAACGCTCATCTAAAAACACACGAAACGACTGTAGTTTAGACATTTTAGGTTGACTGATAGCGAGTTGGCTCTTCAGCTGGTAGCTTCTGACACGAGGAAAAAACGGCAAGCTCACTTCCGCCTGTAATAGCGGGTGGCAAGCCCATAAACACAGCGCCTCTATGTGGAGGGAGCGTCAACTACAAGGTACAGACAGTCATTTAAATTGAACCTATATTTTATCTATTTTTTGTTAAGAACAAATTCTTATTTACAATGACGGAATCCTGGGGAACAGTGGGTTATTTGGCTTATTCAGAATGACAGATTTTGACTGTCAACTCTGGGATTCAATCCAGCAACCTTTTGATTACTGGCCGACAGCTCTAACCACGAGGCTACTTGCCAACCAAGACTAGCAGTGATAATGGAAATAGATAACTACATGTGGAGAAAACGTTATAATATGTTATATAACTTATTGTATGAACTGAATTGAAAGACAACTCATTGTAACACAGGCGACTCCAGAAAGCTGCAACGGCTTGGGACTTCATTCTATAGCTAGAGGACTCCTGATATCTCCAGGAGTGATAAGTATCAGTGTTTGTTGTCTTCATCTGTTGTGGTCTAGTACTGTCTTTCTGCTAGCTAGGGCCATCTACTTTAGGTGCTTCCTGTCTTCCCAGCGGCCTACTTGGTGTGTGTGAGCTGCTGACTGCTCATTATTTGCAGATAGTTGTTGACACATCATCCAGGATCAAGGGGCAGGGACATTTGTGACTAGTTTTGGTCATCAGTGGATGTATTGGAGAGGGAGTGGTTTCACCTCGCCAAGGCAATCAGCAATTAGTACAGGAAGGTGTGCTCTCCACCTCAGCAAGGCAATTATCAATTAGTGTTAGTACTCAGTCTTGCAATATTCATGTATAGGTTACTCTGGGCCATGAAATATTCATGCATAGTTACCCTGGGCCATGACATGTTCATGTATAAGTCACTCTTGGCCATGCAATATTCATGTATAAGTTACTCTGGGCCATGAAATATTCATGTATAAATGACTCTGGGCCATGAAATATTCATGTATAAATGACTCTGGGCCATGAAATATTCATGTATAAATGACTCTGGGCCATGAAATATTCATGTATAAATTACTCTGGGCCATGAAATATTCATGTATAAGTCACTCTTGGCCATGCAATATTCATGTATAAGTTACTCTGGGCCATGAAATATTAATGTATAAATTACTCTGGGCCATGAAATATTCATGTATAAATTACTCTGGGCCATGCAATATTTATGTAAAAGTCACTCTGGGCCATGCAATATTCATGTATAAGTTATTCTGGGCCATGCAATTTTCATGTATAAGTTATTCTGGGCCTTGCCCTGCATTAATGAGAGACTTTGTCTCCTGTCAATGCTTATAACTTTGGCACAAAATGGTGTGAGAGCAACTCTTAGAGACACTGGTGCCAGTGTTCATTAGTGAGCCTGGTGTTTTTAAGGAAGTTCATTGTGGAGAAGGCTGATTCACAGCTGTATGTGGAGCCAAACATGGTCAGGATGTATAGTGGCAGTTTCTTGAGAACTGGGACATCAGCTGCAGGCACCATCTTTCCCCAAAAAGTAACAGGGTCACAATCACCAGCCTGCTCCTTCAAAGACACATTTTCTTACAGCTCAATCAACTCCATTTACAGTGATGCAACTTCTACCCATCTGAACATCTGTTTTTGCTTCTTCTGACAACTTTGTCACATTTTTGACCAAGAAAGAGTTCTGGATGAGCAGCAGCAGTTCTCTTCCAACAGGGAAGTTCTCCATCAGCTTCTGGATGAAATCAGCATGGTTGGGAACATCTTTGTCTCCCTGCGTTTGCACCAGAATATCGGGGAAGTGGACAGGTTGTCCCTGGAGATCATTCTTGAAAAGCTCCAATTTCAACGAGGAAGGCCAGAATGCTGTTATATCAAATTCTATTTGTCACATTTGTGCCGAATACAACTGGTGTAGACCTTACAGGGAAATGCTTCCTTACAAGCCCTTAACCAACAATGCAGCTAGAAGAATAACTACAAAAGTAACAATAGCGTGGCTATATACAGGGGGTACCAGTACAGAGTCAATATGTGGGGGCACCGGTTAGTTGAGGTAATTGAGGTAATGTGTACAGTTGAAATCGGAAGTTTACATACACCTTAGCCAAATACATTTAAACTCAGTTTTTCACAATTTCTGACATTTAATCCTAGTTAAAATTCCCTGTCTTAGGTCAGTTAGGATCACCACTTTATTTTAAGAATGTGAAATGTCAGAATAATAGCAGAGAGAATTATTTATTTCAGCTTTTATTTCTTTCATCACATTCCCAGTGGGTCAGAAGTTTACAAATACTCAGTTAGTATTTGGTAGCATTGACTTTAAATTGTTTAACTTGGGTCAAACGTTTCGGGTAGCCTTCCACAAGCATCCCACAATAAGTTGGGTAAATTTTGCCCCTTCCTCCTGACAGAGCTGGTGTAACTGAGTTAGGTTTGTAGGCCTCCTTGCTCGCACACACTTTTTCAGTTCTGCCCGCAAATTGTCTATAGGATTGAGGTCAGGGCTTTGTGATGGCCACTCCAATACCTTGACTTTGTTGTCCTTAAGCCATTTTGCCACAACTTTGGAAGTATGCTTGGGGTCATTGTCCATTTGGAAGACCCATTTGCAAACAAGCTTTAACTTCCTGACTGATGTCTTGAGATGTTGCTTCAATATATCCACATAATTTTCATTTCTCATGATGCCATCTATTTTGTGAAGTGCACCAGTCCCTTCTGCACCAAAGCACCCCCACAACATGATGCTGCCACCCCCGTGCTTCACGGTTGGGATGGTGTTCTTCGGCTTGCAAGCCTCCCCCTTTTTCCTCCAAACATAACGATGGTCATTATGGCCAAACAGTTCTATTTTTGTTTCATCAGACCAGAGGACATTTCTCCAAAAAGTGCGATCTTTGTCCCCATGTGCAGTTGCAAACCGTAGTCTGGCTTTTTTATGGCGGTTTTGGAGCAGTGGCTACTTACCACAAACGCCTAATTTTCTAATTTCACCATATTGTACTGTGCTCTCCGTTACTCTTATTATGTATTGGTATTAGCACAGTAGACATGAACCCAATTCTAGCTCCAAGATGGCGGCAATTTAATACAACTAAACTCAGCAAAAAAAAACGTCCCTTTTTCAGGACACTTTGTAAAAATCCAAATAACTTCACAGATCTTCATTCTAAAGGGTTTAAACAGTTTCCCATGCGTGTTCAATGAACCATAAACAATTAATGAACATGCACCTGTGGAACAGTCGTTAAGACACTAACAGCTTACAGACGGTAGGCAATTAAGGTTATGAAAACTTAGGACACAGTTATGAAAACTTAGAACACTAAAGAGGCCTTTCTACTGACTCTGAAAAACACCAAAAGAAAGATGCCCAGGGTCCCTGCTCATCTGCGTGAACGTGCTTTAGGCATTCTGCAAGGAGGCATGAGGACTGCAGATGTGGCCAGGGCAATAAATTGCAATGTCCGTACTGTGAGACGAAAATATGGTAGTGAGAGGAAGCCTAGTGGACGGCAGTGGGAGACGATTCAGCTAAATGGATTTTGGCCGACATTCTGCTAATTTTCTCATAAAGGAAACATTTGATCTCCATACAGTTTTCTGTTTCCAAAACTAGAATCTATAACAAACAGAGTGCACTAAGTTTGGTAGACTTGACTTTTTAATTGTTTGTAGAGATTACTTTGTTTAGGACGAGTGCACTAGATAGTGGGCATTTTCCTAATGAACGTCATGCATATTCAGTAAGGCACAAATGGTCTTCATCCTCTTCTTGGCAGTAGCTAGCTATCTTGTCCCAAGTAGATATCTAGCTGGCTAGTTAATTCACACACAAAAACCCCCCCCAACTTAGCTTAAATAGCTAGAAATCGATTTCTTTGCAAGTTTTCCCCACTACTAATACTCCTTCTGTGAATCAACTTCTTTTTCACGATAAGAAACATGTCATCAATAAATACCTTGTTTACTGTAAAATGGAAGGTAGGAAAATCCTTGTTCCAGCTTCCAACAGACATTGAACGGTATGTAATAAATAATGAGAAGATGCATTTGGAGTAGTTAATGCATGGTGAGGCACACATCCTTGGTTGTGTAATCAGTAGAGTGCTGTATCCATGACTACCCATCGAATCAATCACCAAAGCAATGATCACTGATAGATAAAACATGCTAGCTACCATTAATGAAACAAATCTATAGCTGGGTTTAACACAGCGTAACCCCAAATATGGTAGTGAGAGGAAATGCCAACCGGATGTTTCACATTTATACATCCAGTGAAATATCTGTCTCATCTATCTGGGACGTGTCATTTAAAACAGACTCGGCGCCGACAGAGATGGCCGCCTCGCTTCACGTTCTTAGGAAGCTATGCAGTATTTTCTTTTTTTAAGTATTATTTCTTACATTGTTACCCCAGGAAATCTTAAGTTTTATTACATACAGCCGGGAGGAACTATTGGATATAAGAGCAACGTCAACTTACCAACATTACGACCAGGAATACAACTTTCCCAAAGCGGATCCTCTGTTTGGTCCACCACTCAGGACAATGGATCGGATCCCAGCCGGCGACCCAAATAACGGCGCTGCAGGAGAAGGGGCAGACAGGGCGGTCTTCTGGTCAGGCTCCGTAGACGGGCACATCGCGCACAGCTCCCGAGTATACTACTCGCCAATGTCCAGTCTTTTGACAACAAGGTAGATGAAATCCGAGCAAGGGTTGCCTTCCAGAGAGACATCAGAGATTGTAACGTTCTTTGCTTCACGGAAACATGGCTCACTCGGGATACGTTATCAGAGTCGGTGCAACCACCTGGTTTCTTCACGCATCGCACCGACAGAAACAAACATCTCTCTGGTAAGAAGAAGGGCGGGGGTGTATGCCTTATGATTAACGAGACGTGGTGTGATCATAACAACATACAGGAACTCAAGTCCTTTTGTTCACCTGACCTAGAATTCCTTACAATCAAATCCCGACCGCATTATCTACCAAGAGAATTCTCTTCGATTTTAATCACAGTCGCGTATATCCCCCCCCAAGCTGACACATCGATGGACCTGAAAGAACTTCATAGCACTCTATGTAAACTGGATACCATATATCCTGAGGATGCATTTATTGTAGCTGGGGATTTTAACAAGGCTAATCTGAAAACAAGGCTCCCTAAATTTGATCAGCATATCGAATGTGCGACCCGGGCTGGCAAAATCCTGGATCATTGTTATTCTAACTTCCGCGACGCATACAAAGCCATCCCCCGCCCTCCTTTCGGCAAATCTGACCATGACTACATTTTGTTGCTCCCAGCCTATAGACAGAAACTAAAACAGGAAACGCCCGTGCTCAGGTCTGTTCAACGCTGGTCCGACCAATCTGATTCCACGCTGCAAGATTGCTTCAATCACGTGGACTGGGATATGTTACGCATAGCGTCGGACAACAACATTGATGTATACGCTGATTCGGTGAGCGAGTATATTAGCAAGTGCATCGGTGATGTTGTACCCACAACAACTATTAAAACCTTCCCCAACCAGAAACCGTGGATTGATGGCAGCATTCGCGCAAAACTGAAAGCACGAACCACTGCTTTTAATCAGGGCAAGGCGACCGGAAATATGACTGAATACAAACAGTGTAGCTATTCCCTCTGCAAGGCAATCAAACAAGCTAAGCATCAGTATAGAGACAAAGTAGAGTCGCAATTCAACGGCTCAGACACGAGAGGTATGTGGCAGGGTCTACAGTCAATCACGGACTACAAAAAGAAAACCAGCCCCTTCGCGGACCACGATGTCTTGCTCCCAGACAAACTAAACAACTTCTTTGCTCGCTTTGAGGACAATACAGTGCCACCGACACGGCCCGCTACCAAAACCTGCGGGCTCTCCTTCACCGCAGCCAACGTGAGTAAAACATTTAAATGTGTTAACCCTCGCAGGGCTGCCGGCCTAGATGGCATCCCTAGCCGCGTCCTCAGAGCATGCGCAGACCAGCTGTCTGGTGTGTTTACGGACATGTTCAATCAATCCCTATCCCAGTCTGCTGTTCCCACATGCTTCAAGAGGGCCACCATTGTTCCTGTTCCCAAGAAAGCTAAGGTAACTGAGCTAAATGACTATCGCCCCGTAGCACTCACTTCCGTCATCATGAAGTGCTTTGAGAGACTAGTCAAGGATCATATCACCTCCATCCTACCTGACACCCTAGACCCACTCCAATTTGTTTACCGTCCCAATAGGTCCACAGACGACGCAATCACAATCACACTGCCCTAACCCATCTGGACAAGTGGAATACCTATGTAAGAATGGTGTTCCTCGACTACAGCTCAGCATTTAACACCATAGTACCCTCCATACTCGTCATTAAGCTCGAGACCCTAGGTCTCGACCCCTGCCCTGTGCAACTGGGTCCTGGACTTCCTGACGGGCCACCCCCAGGTGGTGAGGGTAGGAAACAACATCTCCACCCCGCTGATCCTCAACACTGGGGCCCCACAAGGGTGTGTTCTCAGCCCTCTCCTATACTCCCTGTTCACCTATGACTGCGTGGCCAAGCACACCTCCAACTCAATCATCAAGTTTGCAGACGACACTACAGTGGTAGGCTTGATTACCAACAACGACGAGACGGCCTACAGGGAGGAGGTGAGGGCCCTCGGAGTGTGGTGTCAGGAAAATAACCTCTCACTCAATGTCAACAAAACAAAGGAGTTGATCGTGGACTTCAGGAAACAGCAGAGGGAGCAACCCCCTATCCACATCGACGGGACAGTAGTGGAGAAGGTGGAAAGTTTTAAGTTCCTCGGCGTACACATCACGGACAAACTGAAATGGTCCACCCACACAGACAACGTGGTGAAGAAGGCGCAACAGCGCCTCTTCAACCTCAGGAGGCTGAAGAAATTCGGCTTGTCACCAAAACCACCCACAAACCTTTACAGATGCACAATCAAGAGTATCCTCTCGGGCTGTATCACCGCCTGGTACGGCAACTGCTCCGCCCACAACCGTAAGGCTCTCCAGAGGGTAGTGAGGTCTGCACAACGCATCATCGGGGGTAAACTACCTGCTCTCGAGGACACCTACACCACCCGATGTCACAGGAAGGCCAAAAAGATCATCAAGGACAACAACCACCCAAGCCACTTCCTGTTCACCCCGCTATCATCCAGAAGGCGAGGTCAGTACAGGTGCATCAAAGCTGGGACTGAGAGACAGAAAAACAGCTTCTATCTCAAGGCCATCAGACTGTTAAACAGCCATCACTAACATTGAGTGGCTGCTGCCAACATTCTGACTCAAATCTCTAGCCATTTTAAAAATAAAAAATTGGATGTAATGAATGTATCACTAGCCACTTTAAACAATGCCACTTTATATAATGTTTACATATCCGACATTACTCATCTCATATGGATATACTGTACTCTATACCATCTACTGCATCTTGCCTATGCCGTTCGGTCATCGCCCATACATATATTTATATGTACATACTCGTATTCATTCATTTACTCTTGTGTGTATACGGTAGTTGTTGGGAAATTGTTAGGTTACTTGTTAGATACTACTGCATGGTCGGAACTAGAAGCACAAGCATTTCGCTACACTCGCATTAACATCTGCTAACCATGCGTATGTGACAAATACAATTTGATTTGACGTTAGTTTACCAATGTGCCAAGCCATATTACATCCAAGGCCATCCTAGGGTTCGCTGCACAATCAATAGAAGCCATCATTTGTGACACTGGGGTCATTGCAAAGTAATTTATCGAGATGTAGAACACCATTAAGTACCTCTTAAATGATGGTAGATGTCTGTAAAACATTGTATAGGCAACTACTTATGTTCTGTTGCCCTATGATGAGATAAAGTAAGAATACCACAAAATATAGTCTACTATAATTATATGCATCTTCAGAAAATAGACAAAACTCAAAAAGGTTGTACATTTATTAAATGCCTGTTAACATGGTGAAAAATATAGAACATATTGAAACCATGAAAGTAGTGCAGGATAAAGTGGGTCTTTATTGTAATGTTTCATAGGACAGGATGAAGTGGGTCTTTATTGTAATGTTTCATAGGACAGGATGAAGTGGGTCTTTATTGTAATGTTTCATTGGACAGGATAAAGTGGGTCTTTATTGTAATGTTTCATTGGACAGGATGAAGTGGGTCTTTATTGTAATGTTTCATATGACAGGATGAAGTGGGTCTTTATTGTAATGTTTCATTGGACAGGATAAAGTGGGTCATTATTGTAATGTTTCATAGGACAGGATGAAGTGGGTCTTTATTGTAATGTTTCATTGGACAGGATAAAGTGGGTCTTTATTGTAATGTTTCATTGGACAGGATGAAGTGGGTCTTTATTGTAATGTTTCATTGGACAGGATAAAGTGGGTCTTTATTGTAATGTTTCATTGGACAGGATGAAGTGGGTCTTTATTGTAATGTTTCATTGGACAGGATGAAGTGGGTCTTTATTGTGATGTTTCATTGGACAGGATAAAGTGGGTCTTTATTGTAATGTTTCATTGGACAGGATAAAGTGGGTCTTTATTGTAATGTTTCATTGGACAGGATGAAGTGGGTCTTTATTGTAATGTTTCATAGGACAGAATAAAGTGTGGGTCTTTATTCTATAGTATGTTCTCCATTATTGGGGGTGTTGCTAATCAGGCAATGGTTGTTAAGTGGTGTCTCACAGAGAGGAGTGTCAGTTTTGATTGAAGAGAAGGAGTGTGACATAGACCCCTGAAGTCTGCAGACTACAGGGATGAGTCCATATACACCACTAACTAGAGCAGGACACGATCAGTAAGAATGTAAGGTCCTCATTTGGGTACTAGTCACAGGAGGAGCAAGAAAGTCTGCCTTTATGACTTCTGGAGTCTACGTCACACTCCTCTTACACATACAGAGAGAAAAACTATGGGGCTGCTGTTAAAATTAACTGTAGAGTACTATTAAAAAACAATCAGGGTGAATAACAGGGATAGAGGCCACAACCATAAACTTATTATCTACAAAAACACTACAATATACTACCACAGATGTTATAGCAATCACTACACTACTTAAGTTAACTATAAAAACAGGAGACCTGAAGCATAGACCAACATCCAGCTGAATTCAATAAAATGTGAGATTGAACCTTACACACTTTGGAAGATGTGGCTGAGAAACATCAGGCGTTGGGACATCAGTCTGCAGAAGTCCTTCGAGGACCTGAAGAAAGGGTGGTCACGCTGTGTACGAGGAGCGGTTAATTCTGATTATTGACCATCTTTCTCAATAAAAAAATACATTTCAGTCATGATACTTTTCTGGTAAAAATGTATTTCAACAGGGTTCACGGAAGACACTGTCCTCCGAGCCAGTACCTACCAGAATAAATTGCATGAATCCACCCCCTTAATCTGCAACAGATGCACGGTGTAGTAGAAAAAGAGGTAAGCCAACCACAAAGGTCGTAGCAATTAAAGATGCATCGTTATTGTTTTATATCAACAGGTTTGTTTTTTGACGGAGAGGCCAGGGAAGCAGATGTAGGGGTTTTAGGTGAGAAAGAGAACAAGATTTAAGGAGAGGAGCACTTTAAAGAGAGTGTTCCTCTCCTTCATTCTAGACCCAGCTCCAGCAGAGGAAGCAGCAGATGCTGAATTTAGACAGGTGGCAGGAGGCTTCCTCACAAGCATACAGGAGGAGGCTCAGGTGACAGAGGTGGAGGAAGGAGTTGTCCTCACGAGCATACAGGAGGAGGCTCAGGTGACAGGAGGCTTCCTCACAAGCATACAGGAGGAGGCTCAGGTGACAGAGGTGGAGGAAGGAGTTGTCCTCACGAGCATACAGGAAGCTCAGGTGTCAAAGGAAGCAGCATGTAGCACAGGTGTCATGCAGGAGGACGCCATCATCCAATTGAAGGAGGTCTATTGTATAATAATAATAATAATAATAATAATACCCACATTGAAACAAAAAGATCAAAGTTAATCTCATACAGATGTTACTTTAATAAGAGAATACAGCTCCTGGGAAAGATGCTGTCAAAATCACACACAAAAAAACAACAGGCAAATGCAAAGTAGGCAAAACCAAAACAAGTACGTTGTCATCTTATAGATTGGAATAACAGAAATGGGAGGACATAATTGACAAAAACCTTAGCAGTCTCTGGGCAAAAACTGGCATTGTGTAAAGACTAAGAGTCCTCTTACTTAGATCTAGTGTCTTTGATTGCATCCTGGAAAGCCATGTCGAGCATGCCTACCCCCTCATAGAAAAAATAAAATGGTGAAGATAAACCATAGCACAGCGAAAAATGAAGTGTTTCACTGGCTAGTACTTTTCTTTTGGTGCCTGGGACTGACGCTGTCACATCAGTCCCAAGCCGTTGCAGTTATCAAGAGTCACCGGTGTTACAATTTATTTTCCTTTATTGGCCTCCCAAGTGGCACAGAAGGACCACACCCCATCTCACTATCCTGGTGAAGAGAACAAAAACAAACAGAGAAAGGGGGAGTCGTCCATTCCCTTTATCCCAGGGATCAACTAGATTCAGCCGCGTGCCGATTTTTCCATGAGCAGCTGGTCGGGGGGCCGGAACATAATTACAAATAATTTATAGACTGAAAATTGACTGGAAGAAGCCCCAAAAAATATACATTTTTGAATAATCATTCAAACCTTGCTTACATTTGTATACGATCAGGTGTCTCTATTATTCATGGGAATACATGAATAGATTCCTAAATAAAAAAAATCACTTGAAGCAGATTTCCTGGTGTTCTTCCAGTCTTATGTACAACAATAAAAAAATATATATATTTTAAATTGCCTCAAAACTTTTGGGACCAAATAAAACCACCCATGTGCCAAATTCCGCGGACGAGTTGGGGGAACAGTGCTTTGTCCTCACTGTCACTCAGAAAGGAATTCCAATGTCCGCCTGGTAATGGTTCTGTTCAAAACTAAACGATTGTAAAATAATTTAGGTTACATGTTGTGGGAAATGAATATGTTTTGCTTGCCTTTTCACACTGTGTGCTCATTGTATCATTAAGCCGCATATGTTTTGCTTGCCTTTTCACACTGTGTGCTCGTTGTATCATTACACTGTGTGCTCGTTGTATCATTGTATCATTTGCTACACATGAATGTGTATAAGCTAAGGCTGACAAGTTGTGGAACAATACAGTGGGTTGTGCAACATATGGGGTGACTAGCTGAACGGCGGTGATTAACCTTGAGCGAGAACAGTATGTTGAAGATATTGACACATGCATGGAAACAATGTTGCAGACAGCAGACAGTCAGTTTAGGTTGAGACAAAAACAGGAGCTGAGCCTGTGGCCTCAGTAACCCCGGACAACAAGCACCAAGAGGCTGGGACCAGCCTGTGCGCCTACGATAGGCTGGGCAAGTCTAAACCATCGTCTCTACTCTGACAGGCCAGCTCAGAAGCGGGAATTACTTCTGTCAGAGTATTAAAAGAAGAAATTGTAGGGTGTTGGCCAGTTCTCTGTTAACCCTGCGTGGTATTACATTGAACCCGTATATACGAAAATTGCATTTACCATTTATTGCTTGACTAATAATAAAAAACATAGAAGATTCTCAGTGACTCTGTGTCACCTTTTGTCCTGATACCAGATTTGATTTTCGCAACTCTAACAATGTGTAACGATGCAGTACTGTAGAGTACATTCATTCATACAAACGCTGTTTGTCCGTGCTCATCCATGTTCTAGCTGTTTTTAGCTCCTCGAGTAAACAGATAACTTAGGTCCTGTTCTCTCTCTCGGATGTGCGGTCCTGAATGATTAGTTAGCTAAACTAGCTAGTTAATCTGCTATTTTCTTCGGACACATGCAGAATCCGATTAATTGCTCTTACAAGTAACGTTAGCTAGCGGATAAATATAGATCGAGCTAGCTACTATGTATCTTCTTGCCCATGTGAAATTATAACATGTATTAAGAGAGGAGTAACGGGTTAGCCCTTAATAACCTCACTCAATTTGACCAATAGTCTCCAGTATTGATTCGCAAAATGATAACCGTTAACTAGTCGTCAGCTAGTTTATTGCATGTGCGGAGCCCAGCTAAGTTAATGTTTTGATTTAGCTAACGTTACAACACCACAACACGTTTTAATATCTAATATATATATATATATATATATATATATATATATATATATATATATATATATATATTTGTAACTTACTTTTCGATCTTGGTGGCTTCATAAAAGTCTCAACAACGAATAGTTACTTAATGTTAGCTACATCAAGTGTTGGAAGTCCCTCTCTTCTCCAAATCTCCATGCCAACGTCACTGCATCTCATTTTGGAACTTCATTTGAATAGGATGACGATGTATTATATAGACGACGTCACTAAGCCATCTGAGTGACATCTGATATAGACCAATAAACGCGACTTTGAGAAGAAAAACCGATCTCGACACTTGATCCCCGCCTACTTCGCCTCCCCATTGGAAACGACAGGATGTGGTCTATCTTGGTAGAACATCTTTGATGTGGTCTATCTTGGTAGAACATGTTTGTTTGTGGTCTAGCTTTGCAACAATGGATCGTTACTAGGATGTGGTCTATCTTAGTAGAACATCTTTGATGTGGTCTATCTTAGTAGAACATCTTTGATGTGGTCTATCTTAGTAGAACATCTTTGATGTGGTCTATCTTAGTAGAACATCTTTGATGTGGTCTATCTTAGTAGAACATCTTTGCTTGTGGTCTAGCTTTGTAACAATGGATCGTTACTATTTAGTTACGATGTCTATTTCTACAATTTCTCTTTTGCTAAAATCTGATTTGAAACCTAACCACACAGTTAAACATATGCCTAACCTTTAAATTAGGACCAAAACGTACATTTGAGTTGTCAAAGGTTTTTACGATATAGCAAATTGTTGGCTTTGTGGCTGTGGTAACTAGTCTCCAATCTTACTTCCGTGTTCTAGTCAAGGAATTTTAGAAAAATCCTTAATTCTAGTGGGTTGCGTGCCCTGAACCGCATAACAGCGCCGCCAGCTGGATGGAGGTTTTCTGTGCAAGGCAGCCTATAGACCAGTAGCAAAGGGAAACGAAAACTACATGTAGACAAACAGTGAAGGATGATCTTGTAGAATCAATTCATCCTCAGGAGTCAACTGTATATCATTCCTCCATACAATATTAAATCAACATCATGAATGAGCAACATTAGGTTAAAATGAAATTTAAAACTAGTAGACAAATGCAAGATGTTTTCTGGAAAGTACATCTATTGTTATTATGTATCAATATATTTATAGAATCAGGGGTTTTACTACAAGGTCCAGACCAGCAATAATGGAATAGATGACTACATCAGGGGAAACAGTTACAGCAAGTAACAGGGGGATCTAGGAGAATAATTTCTGGTATGAAGTGAATTCATTTTAATTAACCTATATTTTAACTAGGCAAGTCAGTTAAGAATAAATTCTTATTTACAATGACGGCCTACACCGGATGACGCTGGGCCAATTGTGCGCAGTTGTGATACAACCTGGATTCAAATCAGGGTGTCTGTAGTGATGCTTCAAGCACTGAGATGTAGTGCCTTAGACCACTGCGCCACTCGGGAGGCCAATAAAGGAAAGTAAATTGTAACACAGGTGACTCTTGATAACTGCAACGGCTTGGGACTGATGTGACAGCGTGCACTAAACTAGAAAATGCAGTTATCAGGAGATTTTACAAAGAACGTTGTTGAATTTGGACTGGAAAAACACTGTAGTTCACTTAAAAGAGAGATGGCACTTATACAAAATGCACTTATCAGAAGTCGACTGTAAATCATTACTTCCCAAAATATTCAAACACTATCATGATTGAGCAGCATTAGATGCAAATGGATGAGAAACAGTCTTGGACAGATGGACGGAGCTATTTTATGGAAATTTTTCTTGTTTAATGTATAAATAACACCATTCTCTCATCACCCTGAGAGAAATTCCAAAACAGGCGACCAGATAATCCTGTTTCTAATGACGTGAAAACATCAAGAGACTTTGAACAGGGGACCTGTGAGTTTCCTACAATACTTTCCTACAAAAGGCGGCAGGTAGCCTAGCGGTTAAGAGAGGCAAGACTGCAAGTGGAGGGTTGCTGGTTCTAATCCTGGATCTGATGGGAAAAATCTGTCAGGAAGTAAGTGGTTGCTGGTATCAAATCCTAGATGCCAAACCTGCCGTTGTGCCCTTGAGCAAGGCACTTAACCCCCTACAGCAATTTCTCCACAGGTGCTGTAGTATGGCAGCCCCCTGCTCCAACCCCTATGTATGTGTCTCTTTCAGGGGGGTTGGGATAAAAGCCGAAGTCGAATTTCCTTTGTACAATTACTTGGTGTAAATTTCATTTACAAGTAAATCGATCACACGTCTATTCTCCTGTAACCCACAGCATGAATGATCCAGAGACTAAGATAAGCAGATAAGACCAACTTTATTGTCCATTATGTTTAAACAGATTGAAAAGGTGTCATTGGCGCTCTGAGTTACAATAAAAGGATAAAACGTTAAACATTTACATGTCAGAATGAAATGTCAGAATGAAACACATTAACTTCTTAGGGAGCGGCTCCTGAGGTGACGGTTTTGGAGAGTCTGGCGTGCCCAAAGTAAAATGCCTCCCACTCAGGCCCAGAAAATAGGATATGCAGATAATTAGTACTATTGGATAGGAAACACTCTGAAGTTTCTAAAAGTGTTAACATAATGTCTGTGAGTGTAACAAAACAGAAATAGCAGGCGAAAACCCGAGAGAAATCCATCCGGAATTACTGTTTTTTGTCACATCGGCTCTGTTTGACAGTCTCCCTATTGAGTTCTATGGCAAGCAGCTCCGAGATTTCAGTACCTATGGCTTCCACTAGATGTCAACAGTCTATATATAAAGCCTCAGAGAGATTGGAGTAAGCAGGAAGAATAGGTACAGGAAATGGCCAAGGTAGCTCAGATGTCAACAAGTTTTCTAGTGCGCGAGTCTGGCTGCGCGCCCCACTTTATTTTACTTCTATAACGTTTAGGTTACCATCCGAGTGAAATATTATCGCTAATATTCATAAAAGGATAGCTAAGGATGCATTTTAACTGGTATTTGATTTGTTTAGGAAAAGTTTATATATATTTGAACGCGTTCTCTTCACGGTTCAATGGGCGATTCGACGTTGGATTTTCTGAACATAACGCACCACTGCTCCCTAAGTAGTTAAACATTTATGTGTCAGAATGAAACGTCAGAATGAAACACATTAAACATTTACATGTCAGAATGAAATGTCAGAATGAAACACATTAAACATTTACATGTCAGACTGAAATGTCAGAATGAAACACATTAAACATTTACAAGTCAAAATGAAATGTCAGAATGAAACACATTAAACATTTACATGTCAGAATGAAATGTCAGAATGAAACACATTAAACATTTACATGTGTGAGAGAAAAATTACATATTTACCTGATTTGTTTGATCTTGGTAACAATTATATACTTAATAAATATACTTAACAAATAGTAAGAAATTTCTGTTCTACTAATGCTGTGTTTTTGTAAAGGGATGGTCTCCACTCCAGCTCCCTGCAGCTAATCTGGCCGTATGGTCAAGGACATGGGTTTTACTAGAGATAGCTTAGGAGTAGAACAATCCCTCTTTGTTTCTAATCATCCTGGCATCTGAGAGACTAAGCCGGGTTGGGGGGGTAAAACACCAACAGGTGCAGATAACCACAAGATGAACCCAAGGTGGATTATGATGCCCCCTGATCTGTATGGGAGGGGTGGAACCAGCCATGACTAAGCATTCTTTGATCTATTATATAAAGAGTTCTGCCCTTCCTGTAAGGTTAAGCTCTCGGCAACACACTTCAGAGTGTGGGGTTGACCAGCTTCATTATTGCAATAATTAATCAATATTAAATAAAGATGATTGTTTGAAGAAATGACAGTCTCTCTCACTTGATTATAATATTCCATGACACGTCAGAATGAAGTACATTAAACATTTATTTGTCCGAATGAAATATCAGAATGAAACACATTAAACATTTACATGTCAGAATGAAACGTCAGAATGAAACATTTATTTGCCAGAGTGATATCAGAATGAAACACATTAAACATTTACATGTCAGACTGAAACGTCAGAATGAAACTAAAAATTAAACATCACTGAGAGGTACCAGAATTGTAATTGAGAACACTCGATCAGGGATTTGTATACCATGATCAGTGTGTGTTTGCTGCATTAAAACATAATAATTTCTTAAGTAGGGAAAGAAACTGCCTTGCCGTTTTGTAGATGAGGTCAGTGTTTTACTGGAAGCTAAGTTTGTGGTCTAAAATTGTCCCCAAGTATTTAAAATGTGTGACTTGCTAAACACATCCTTCCATGGTGACAAGCTCAAGAGAAGGGCTTCCGTTTTCCCCAGCTTTCTTTCCTCTAAGGTACAGTTTAGTCTTGGCAGTTTAGTCTTGGTGACATTAAGGTCAAGGAAGCTATTGTCAAACCACATCAAGAGGCAGTCAATGAACTGGGAGTAGCTGGAGATGGACTTGCCCTCCAGGCAAGCAACCAGAGCCATGTCGTCTGCATATTTGATGAGGGCCATATTGCGGTTGCTTTCCTAAGAGATTTGTTTACATCCTGCCTTTTTATTCACTTACCTGACAGACAACCTCTTTGTCCTAATGCTCTTCCCTCTTTCAGTTTCTGTCCTGTTTTCTTCCTTTGTGGACTTTATCCACATGCCTCAGCAGATGAGACTTCTGAGTGAATCTTTTAGCACAGACTGAGCAGCCATGTGATTTCTCTCCTGTGTGAATCCGTATATTCCTCTTTAGGTCCACCTTCTGATTTAAGCTTTCCCCACAGTCACCACAGCTATAAGATTTCTCTCCTGTGTGAGTCTGTATATGTTCATTTAGGTGCACCTTCTCATTGAAGCTTTCCCCACAGTCACCACACCTAAATGGTTTCTCTCCTGTGTGAGACAATATATGTATTTTAAGGCACCCCTTATGCTTAAAGCTTTTCCCACAGTTACCACATATAAATCGTTTCTCTCCTGTGTGAGTCTGTATATGTTCATTTAGGTGCACCTTCTCATTGAAGCTTTCCCCACAGTCACCACAGCGAAAGGAATTATCTCTGGTGTGAGTCCGTGCATGCCTGGTTAGGTTCCCCCTCGTATTGAAGCTTTTCCCACAGTCTCCACAGCTAAAAGATTTCTCTCCTGTGTGAGTACGTATATGCACTTTTAGGTTCCCCCTCTTATTGAAGCTTTTCCCACAGTCACCACAGCTAAATCGTTTCTCTGCTGTGTGAGTCAGTTTATGTATCTTAAGGCACCCCTTATGCCGGAAGCTTTTCCCACAGTCACCACAGATAAATGGTTTCTCTCCTGTGTGAGTCCGTATATGCATGGTTAAGACCGCCTTGCGATTAAAGCTTTTCCCACAGTCTCCACAGCTAAATGGTTTCTCTCCTGTGTGAGTCAGTTTATGCATGGTTAGGTACCGCTTGAGCCCAAAGCTTTTCCCACAGTCTCCACAGCTAAATGGTTTCTCTCCTGTGTGAGTCAGTACATGTTCAGTTAGGTTCCCCTTCTGATTGAAGCTTTTTCCACAGTCACCACAGATAAATGGTTTCTCTCCTTTGTGAATCCTCATGTGCCTGGGGAGACCTCCTTTGTATTTGAAGGTCTTGCCGCAAACAGGGCAGATATATGGTTTTCCACCATGACAGAGCCTGACATGGGCCTTCAGTTTACAGGTGGAGTTGTAGTGTTTATTGCAGAAGCAGCATTCACTGGGTGTCTTCTTGGGGAATGTCGTATGCCTCTGCAGGTCAGCTTTCAGAGGAAATGTTTCACCACAGTCACGGCAGTGGTAAGTTTTTCCAAACGTGGTGCTGGGTTTGGTCAGGTGTTCTCCCAATGGTGGGCTGCTGTCAAGTCCTACTGGGTCGCTGCTTACAGCTGAGCTGAGGATGGAGGCATTGTTTTGATTATCTGGAGGGTCACAGGGAATGTAGAGACCCTTAATGTGGGTCACAACACCAAAAGGTTTCAGATCCACTGGTTTAGAGTCACTCTCTCTGTTCTCCACAGTCTGGGTTTCGGTTAGAGTCAAGGACTGAAGTGGGTCCTCCTGATCACATTCACTTTTCACACAGAGAGGAGTGAATGTGGAGTCTTTGGTAACAAAGAGCCCTTGAAGCTGCTCTTCCTCCTGACTGGTCCTGACTTCCTCCTGTTCCTCTTTAATCTGTGTGGTCTCTGGGTCCTCCTGCCCCAGACTGGGGCTCCACTCCTGCTCACAGTGCTGCTGCTCAGGGGGAATCTCCTCTTCAGAGACAGAGAGCTGCAGGGAGTCTGGAGGGAAGGAGAGGAGGAGCAGAGGTTATTTATCACAGAATTTGAAATCTCTCATGAATTATCTCTATGACTTTCAATGTGCTTCCTTAGCATGGATCTCTATGATCTATACAGCCTGAGTGCAGATAGCTAGCTAGAGTATTTGCTTTCCTTCACACAAGCCATATAGGTGGTGGGTTAACATGCCAAGAGTGAGTAAAGCTGTCGTTAAGGCAAAGAGGGTCTACTTTGAAGAATCTCAAATATATTTTGATTTGTTTGACACTTCTTTGGTAACTACATGATTCCATATGTGTAATTTCATAGTTTTGATGTCTTCACTATTATTCTACAAAGTAGAAAATAGTAAAAATAAAGAAAAACCCTTGAATGAGTAGGTGTGTCCAAACTTTTGATTGCTACTGTATGGATATAATATATATATATATATTTTAAAAGTATTTTTTTTATTGGTGTCTAACAATTTTCTGAAGTTGGTTTTAGTTAGTTTCCCAATCTCCCAACCTCATAAATGGCTACCCAGAAGCCATTTCAGGCTATCAAGCAAGTTAGAGTAGCTGGCTTGTCTAACTATCTTAGCTGGCATGCCTGCTGACAAGGCTGGTAGACGTTAGAAAAGCAAGCAATTACAAAATGTACTAAATAAGGCTCAGATTCATTTAAATCTTTTACACAGATTTTAGTAGAGAAGCTTATTTAGTTTCTTAAAATACCAATAAAAAACACCAGTCAGGACGATACAAGACAGCTCAAGAGATATGCTTAAATATGCAGAAAAATGAACATGTTTTAATTAAGCATAATGATTATGGCTCTAGATTGCAGGAAAAATGGGTTTCAGGTGTTTAAAAAGTGCACAATTCTCCAACTTCCGGACGGGGTGCCTAGTCCGTCTCCGGACCACGCCTAACAGGTATCCTTACATCCTTTGTGCCCCCTCAGATTTTTGGGGTGCATGACGCTGCTGACCTTGACCTATAAGTACTAAAGGAAAGTGGGGGTCCTCTGAATGGGAAACTAAGCTGCCTGACTAGAAAGAATCAGCTGACTGGAACTGGCCATTTTTCCAACAACGGAAAAATTCAAAACTTTCCTTTCATATCACTGCAAAATAATTGTACAAATATAAGAGGTGTTTTGTGTTTCCCTGAACTAAAGTATTCAGACCACTTCCCTTTATCCACGTTTTGCTACGTGACAGCATTATTCTAAAATTGATGAAGTTACTTTTTTCCCTCATCAATCTACACACAATACCCCATAATGACAAAGAAAAAATTGGTTTTAGATATTTTAGCAAATGTATTAAAAAATAAATAAATAAATACCTTATTTACATAAGTATTCTGACCCTTTGCTATGAGACTCGAAATTGAGCTCAGGTGCATCCAGTTTCCATTGATCATAATTGAGATGTTTCTATAACTTGATTGGAGTCCACCTGGGGTAAATTCAATTGATTGGACATGATTTGGAAAGGCACACACCTGTCTATATAAGGTCCCACAGTTGACAGTGTATGTCAGAGCAAAAACCAAGCCATAAGGTTGAAGGAATTGGCCGTAGAGCGCTGAGACAGGATTGTATCGAGGCACAGATCTGGGAGTATGAAAAAATGTCTGCAGCATTTAAGGTCCCCAAGAACACAGTGGCCTCAATCATTCTTAAATAGAAGAAGTTGGGAACCACCAAGACTCTTCCTAGAGCTGGCCGCTCGGCCAAACTGAGCAATGGGGGGAGAAGTACCTTTGTCAGAGAGGTGACCAAGAACCCAATGATCGCTCTGACAAGCTCCAGAATTCCTCTGTGGAGATGGGAGAACCTTCCAGAAGGACAACCATCTCTACAGCACTCCACCAATCAGGCCTGGTAGAGCGGCCAGACGGAAGCCACTCCTTAGTAAAAGGAACATGACAGCCCGCTTGGAGTTTGTCAAAAGGCACCTAAAGACTCAGACCATGAGAAACAAGATTGTCTGATGAAACCAAGATTGAACTCTTTGGCCTGAATGCCAAGCGCCATGTCTGGAGGAAACCAGGCACTGCTCATCACCTGGCCAATACCATCCCAAAGGTGAAGCATGGTGGTGCAGCATCATGCTGTGGGGATGTTTTTCTGCGGCATGAGCTGGGAGACTAGTCAGGATCGAGGGAAAGATGAACGGAGCAAAGTACAGAGAGATCCTTGATTAAAACCTGCTCCAGAGCACTCAGGACCTCAGACTGGGGTGAAGGTTCACCTTCCAACAGGACAACGACCCTAAGCACTCAGCGAAGATAACGCAGGAGTGGCTTCGGGACAAGTCTCTGAATGTCCTTGAGTGGCCCAGCCAGAGCCCGGACTTGAACCTGATCAAACATCTCTGGAGAGACTTGAAAATAGCTGTGCAGCAACACTCCCCATCCAACCTGACAGAGCTTGAGAGGATCTGCAGAGAAGAATGGAAGAAACTCCCCAAATACAGGTGTGCCAAGCATGAAGCATCATACCCAAGAAGACTCGAGGCTGTAATCGCTGCCAAAGGTGCTTCAACAAAGTACTCAGTAATACTGAATACTTATGTAAATGTGATATCATATTTTTTTTTTAATAAGTAAATAGATTAACCAAAATTCCTAAAAACCTGTTTTTGCTTTGTCATTATGAGGTATTGTGTGTAGATTGAGTAAAAACAACTATTTAATCAGTTTTAGAATAAGTCTAACTAAATGTGTAAAGTCAAGGGCTCTGAATACTTTCTGAATGGTGTACGACACTTCCTGCGCTAATGGAAACTCGGAAGGGAACACAACATTTTGGCTCTAAGTTACACAAAAACCTGTGGTAAAACAGCAAGTGAATCTTTTGTATTTGAAAAGTTATTTGGATGATAATTAAGATTAGGTGTTGAAGGTTTCCAAATCTGTATAGCAATCAAGGATCAATTGTTTCTAAACTGAACAAAAATATAAACACAACATGTAAAGTGTTGGTCTCATGTTTCATGAGCTGAAATAAAAGATCCCAGAAATGGTCCATAAGCACAAATAACTTATTTCTCTCAAAATGTTTTCACAAATTTGTTTACATCCCTGTTAGTGAGTATTTCTCCTTTGCCAAGATAATCCATCCATCCGACAGGTGTGGCATATCAAGAAGCTGATTAAACAGCATGATCATTACACAGGTGCACCTTGTGCTGGGGACAATAAAAGGCAACTCTAAAATGTGCAGTTTTGTCACAACACAACGCCACAGATGTCTCAAGTTGAGGGAGCGTGCAAATGGCATACTGACTGCAGGAATGTCCACCAGAGCTGTTGCCAGAGAATTAAATGTTCATTTCTCTGCCATAAGCCACCTCCAACATAATATTATAGAATTTGGCAGTACGTCCAACTGGCCTCATAACCGCAGACCACGTGTATGGCGTCATTGGGCGAGCGGTTTGCTGATGTCAACGTTGTGAACAGAGTGCCTTATGGTGTGGTTATGGTATGGCAGGCATAAGCTAACAACCACAATTGCATTTTATCGATGGCAATTTGAATGCACAGAAATACCGTGACGAGATCCTGAGGCCCATTGTTGTGCCATTCATCTGCCGCCATCACCTCACGTTGCAGCATGATAATGCACGGCCACGTGTCTCAAGGATCAGTATGGGAAGGAGATGTCACACTGCACGAGGCAAATGGTCACACCAGATACTGACTTGTTTTTTGATCCACGCCCCTACCTTTTTGTAAATAAAAAATATTATATCTGTGACCAACAGATGCATATGTATATTCCCAGTCATGTGAAATCCATAGATTAGGGCCTAATGAACTGATTTCAATTGACTGATTTCCGTATATACATTTTAACTCAGTAAAATCTTTGAAACTGTTGCATGTTGCGTTGATATTTTTGTTCAGTATAGACAGAGCGTATCATACTTGACCAAATCATCATCCTCAGACAATGAAAAGGAACGGTTTAGCACCAATGTAGCACTGGAGTCAGAATGGCAACAGAAATGTGTGGAGCTGCTGTCCAAGCAAGGGAAAGCACAACTTCTACAAAAAGTTGAAATGGTGATAACAAAGCCTAAACAGTTTATTAATTCAGTAGAACTATCGCTAACTATCAGTAGATCTACATACAAACCTATTCTACATAGTTGGATCTCCGGTGTGATCCTCAGCAGTCTCCGTAGCAGATCATTCTCCTCCTGGTACTCTGCTACAGTTTCCTCAACCGCACCAAAAATCTCCACAGCAGTAGATGCCGTTAAACATTCATTTAAAAACACCCAGAACAACTGTAGTTTAGACGTTTTCAGTGGACTGAGAGTTGGGTGATCAGCTAGTATGGCTTTTTGACATGAGTCCTCATGATCAAATTCACTTTTCACACAGGAAGGAGTGAATATGGAGTCTTTGGTATCAAAGAGCCCTTGAAGCTTCCCTTCCTCCTGACTGGTCCTGACTTCCTCCTGTTCCTCTTTAATCTGTATGGCCTCTGGGTCCTCCTGCCCCAGACTGGGGCTCCACTCCTGCTCACAGTGCTGCTGCTCAGGGGGAACCTCCTCTTCAGAGACAGAGAGCTGCAGGGAGTCTGGAGGGAAGGACCAGAGGTTACCTATACAGACTTTAGACATGCCTGAGTGCACAATGACATTTCTAAATGCTTTTGCTGACGCAGACAAAAAACATTTTTATATATATTTTTACAATCTGTTTGTTATGTTCCAATACGAAAAAACAGGTATACAAACATTGACATTCACAGCAGTGTTGAATGGAAACACAAATGTAGAGGACAAAACAACTTAACTCACATACTCAGAAAAACTAAAATTCCTACTCATAGTCCGACATAGTCCTACATAGTCCAAATTATGAACAGTCAGCGGATAGTCACAAGCTTGCCACATTGACTCGGTACTGGTACCCCATGTATATAGCCATACTGGTACCCCATGTATATAGCCATACTGGTACCCCATGTATATAGCCATATTGGTACCCCGTGTAAACGACCATACTGGTACCCCGTGTACAAAGCCATACTGGTACCCCGTGTATATAGCCATACTGGTACTCCGTGTAATATAGCTATACTGGTACCCTGTGTATACAGCCATACTGGTACCCCGTGTATATAGCTATACTGGTACCCCGTGTATACAGCCATACTGGTACCCCGTGTATATAGCCATACTGGTACCCCGTATATATAGCCATACTGGTACCCCGTGTATA
>QNTS01002796.1:39725-54057 GCA_003317085.1 Hucho hucho | reverse complement strand
TATTGTTATTCTATTGTTATTCTACTGTTATTCTATTGTTTCTGTATTGAGCCTATATTTTTGTACTTACTTTTTTATTTTATGTGGTTGTTGTCAAGAGGTGAACCAAGGGGTAAGCATTTCATTGTACTGTGTGCACCAGGGCTGTTCAATGGGCAGGATTCGATTATTTTGAACAACACCTGGGTCACACAGGGGAGGCAGCCCAGTTACAAAACAAATACAATCAACTTTCACTTGGTGTTAAAAAAAAAAACTCTGCTGGCGCCCGGGCCAGACTAATAGAACCGCCTGTGTCCGTCCTGGAGGGACACAACACTTCTGGTTTCCATCCGCTCTTTCTAATCAGGGACTCATTCTAAATAGCACGATAATGAAAATGCCTGTTTACTTAAAAACTAGCAGTCGTTCATTCTTCTTGTGTAACAGTTGAGATAATGGGACAATTCAGAGTACCAGGCAGTTCTCATCCCTGGATTGAGGTACATTTTCCAAGCCTATGTTGAGGTAAAAAATCGGAGTACCATACTTGTGAGTATGATGCTTGTATGGATATCAACCCCAATGCATTACAGCAGAGATGATGAGATGCTCAAGTAACTTGGCCCTAACAATGGGAGTCGTTGTCGCAAAGGCGAGAAGGCAGGCAACAAGTTTTAGGTCCGAAATAAGCTACGGAAGTCCTGGGAGGACATATGAATAAATAAATAAAAAGTTCCCTCGTTATGTCAAGATCACGACCTCTTTATCTCATGATCACGACATAACAATTCATTTATTCAGAAGCATGATAACCATTTCCTCAAGGAGCCCTGTGGCTGCGTTGATGCAATGCAGGTTATTTAAGATCCCAAACGATGCCTGACAGACAGCCCTGTCTCCCAGGCTGTGTGCCGCCTAGGGTGACCACATGTCCCGGATTGTGTGGGACAGTCCCGCATTTTGTCCCTTTGTCCTGCGTCCCACAACCAAACAATCATGTCCCACATTTTACTAGCATATTTCTCAAAATCATTTCGGGCTAAATTCAAGCTAAACTTGAAGAGGACAGCTAGGCCCAACTACTCACAAAAAGCGGGGCAAAAAAAATAATATTTTTCACTAAAGTAGTGCACTGGGCCTTTACTAGTCCTGTATTAGCAGACCGATATAGCCGTCTGTAGCGTGGGCTACATTGTTAGGGCGGAGAGACATGTATCTTGTCATTATATCCATTATCTTTGCTCCAGCTAAACTTGAAGAGGACAGTAGGCCTAACGACTTACAAAATATGTTGTTCTGATGAAGATCTACGACAGTAAGTAAATGGCCGTATTAGACTGAAAGATATGTCATTTCATCAAACATGTGAGGCTCTCTCCATGTTCATTAGTTGCTCATATTAACACATTTGCTGCTACTTCACTCAATCCCGTTTTTAAAAGTCTCCCTTCCTAACTTTTTTACATTCCCTAATACCATACGAACCTATTCTACACAGTTTTATCTCTGGTGTGATCCACAGCAGTTTCCGTAGCCGATCATTCTCCCCCCTGTACTTCTCACCTGCCCCGAAAATCTCCACAGCAGCCGCCGTTAAACTCTCATTTAAAAACACACGAAACAACTGTAGTTTAGACATATTTCAGACGACTGGGAGTTGGGTAGCCTATTTAGTTCAGTCAGTAGCTAGGTCTTTGTTTACTCCACAAAAATAACGTTCAAAATCAAAACAAACTTGTTTCCAATTCTACTTCCGTGTTGTTCAATTTTTCTTCTTCTTCTTCAATGATATAATGTTAAAGGTCCATCCTGCCACCTACTGTGCTGGAGTGTGAGATCAATCACGGTTTATGACTTTAGCTCCACATTTCCAAATGCTCCTACCTAACTCAGTACTTCTGAGAAAATAAAATAAGAGCCCTACTAACTTCTAATAGACCCTCCCCCACCCCCCAAATCCCTTCCAACCCCCCAATCTCAATGATCCTACACTTCAATCTTTCCCTCTCTCCAACAAAATTGTTGCAACCCCTATTACTAGCCTGTTCAACCTCTCTTTCGTGTCGTCTGAGATTCCCAAAGACTGGAAAGCAGCTGCGGTCATCCCCCTCTTCAAAAGGGGGAGACACTCTTGACCCAAACTGCTACAGACCTATATCTATCCTACCCTGCCAAGTTAACAAACAGATTACCAACCATTTCAAATCCCACCGTACCTTCTCCGCTATGCAATCTGGTTTCAGAGCTGGTCATGGGTGCACCTCAGCCACGCTCAAGGTCCTAAACGATATCATAACCGCCATCGATAAGAGATATTACTGTGCAGCCGTATTCATTGACCTGGTCAAGGCTTTCGACTCTGTCAATCACCACATCCTTATCGGCAGACTCAACAGCCTTGGTTTCTCAAATGTGAGCGGACGAAGTAATTTAGTGTTACTCTAAAGCGGAAAGGTGGAATAAACGAGTCAGGAGTAGGTTTGCTTAATTGAACAAAGTTCTCTATTGAGGGATTTCTTTCAACTCAAACACTCCAACACAATCAATGATAATCTCCCAAGGAAAACATAAATCTTCTTCTTCAGACCAATGAGGAACACAAGACAATTATCTTTAAACTATAACATAAATCACGGATTTGTCACCGTCTTAATGGTTCGTCCGTGGATAGCTCCTCTCTCCTGTTGACCGTTCCCCAGAAGTAGTTTAACTTCTTGTCCTCTTCGCCTTCCCAAAAGATATGTCTTCCCCTTTGGAGGAGCAAACACTCTTTCCTTTCTTTGTCTCTCCCTTTCTCCCGGTTCCCTCCTCCCTCTTGTAGGAGAAAGAGAATAGGTCATTAGTACCGTCAGCTGTGCTTAATTGTCTCTAGTCCCCTTGACTACTATCCGTGAGCCCAGCCTGCCCTCTGGTGGTTCTTCCACACAAATGATTGCCTCGCCTGGTTCACCAACTACTTCTCCGATAGAGTTCAGTGTGTCAAATCGGAGGGCCTGTTGTCTGGGCCTCTGGCAGTCTCTATGGGGGTGCCACAGGGTTCAATTCTTGGGCCGACTCTCTTCTCTGTATACATCAATGATGTCGCTCTTAATGCTGGTGAGTCTCTGATCCACCTCTACGCAGACGACACCATTCTGTATACTTCTGGCCCTTCTTTGGACACTGTGTTAACTACCCTCCAGACGAGCTTCAATGCCATGCAACTCTCCTTCCGTGGCCTCCAACTGCTCTTAAATGCAAGTAAAACTAAATGCATGCTCTTCAACCGATCGCTGCCCGCACCTGTCCGCCCGTCCAGCATCACTTCTCTGGACGGCTCTGACTTAGAATATGTGGACAACTACAAATACCTAGGTGTCTGGTTAGACTGTAAACTCTCCTTCCAGACTGACATCAAACATCTCCAATCCAAAATTAAATCTAGAATTGGCTTCCTATTCCGCAACAAAGCATCCTTCACTCATGCTGCCAAACATACCCTCGTAAAACTGACCATCCTACCGATCCTCGACTACAGCTATGTCATTTACAAAATAGCCTCCAATACTCTACTCAAATTGGATGCAGTCTATCACAGTGCCATCCGTTTTGTCACCAAAGCCCCATATACTACCCACCACTGCGACCTGTATGCTCTCGTTGGCTGGCCCTCACTTCATACTCGTCGCCAAACCCACTGGCTCCAGGTCATCTACAAGTCCCTGCTAGTTAAAGCCCCACCTTATCTCAGCTCGCTGGTCACCATAGCAACACCCACCTGTAGCACGCGCTCCAGCAGGTATATCTCACTGGTCACCCCCAAAGCCAATTCCTCCTTTGGCCGCCTTTCCTTCCAGTTCTCTGCTGCCAATGACTGGATTGAACTACAAAAATCACTGAAACTGGAGACACTTATCTCCCTCACTAACTTTAAGCACCAGCTGTCAGAGCAGCTCACAGATCACTGCACCTGTACATAGCCCATCTGTAAATAGCCCAACTAACTACCTCATCCCCTACCGTATTTATTTATTTATCTTGCTCCTTTGCACCCCAGTATTTCTACTTTGGACATTCATCTACTGCACATCTACCATTCCAGTGTTTAATTGCTGTATTGTAATTACTTCGCCACTATGGTCTATTTAATGCCTTACCTTCCTTATCTTACCTCATTTGCACACATTGTATATAGATTTGTTTTTCTACTGTATTATTGACTGTATATTTGTTTACTCCATGTGTAACTCTGTGTTGTTGTGTGTCGAACTGCTTTGCTTTATCTTGGCCAGGTCGCAGTTGTAAATGAGAACTTGTTCTCAACTGGCCTACCTGGTTAAATAAAGGTGAAATAAAATTAAAATTAAAATTAAAAACATACTTACAGCAATATGGCAATGCATGCACCAGCGTTTCATCGACCATACACTCCAGACACAAACTATTCACATGCTGCCAACCAGATGTAAAGACGAGTTCAATATACAATGTCCTAGACTCAATCGAGCAACACCACTTCTTCCTTCCTAATATGACTTTTGAATCTTGGTCTACTGACTTTTCTTTGGAGGGCATATAAATGCAGGCCCTTGTGCTCAGAGTCCCGTCTCTTCTGCCACACATCTATCAAAATGGCTCGGAACTTACATTTGTCCTCACCTCTACCCAGTGGAACATTAATATCAATTATATCTAGTTTTAATGCTATTTTGGCTATCTGGTCAACAATTTCATTCCCTTCCACACCCGAATGGGCTGAAACCCAGCAGAATCTCACTACAACACCCAGTCTCTCAATTCTTCATAATAACATTTATGCCTCCAATAGTAGGTCACTCCTATTAGACTTGCCAGAGGATAAACTATTCAATACAGACAGGGAATCTGAGCATACAGTGGCGATTTTATCATGTAAGTCTTGGTGGGGCAAACCATTTATTTTTTATTTTTATGCATGCCAGCAAAGCCACTACACAACACAACACTAAACAATACATTAATTGCACTATAACGGTGACAAACGGTGCCCACAAACTGTTAGGGCCTACATAAAGCTGTCCCAACTGCAGATCTTTCTTTTCAGCACCATGGAGTGAATCCTTACCACTGCTACACCTGGCTATCAGCGGAGCCTTGTCTGACAGCGAAACAGTTCATTCAGCCTCATTTACTGCCTTTTTAAAAAACATAGCTAATATGGCTGACTTGCTTAAACAAAAGTGGTTTCTACTGACAATTGAGATGTACAAACTATGGCATAAGGGAACGACGAGCGGTTAAGAGGCAATCTGTAATTTCGATTAAGACATTAATGAGCGAGCTAGGGCGTGGTCAATAACTATTTGTCAGCACTTTTGAAATGTACAGCAACAGAATTCAGAACACGGGCCGTTCTTACAGTATTCTCCCTGTACACCAAATCAGAACCGTAGGATAAATAAATGGGGCATATAAGCAGACAATGAAAGCTCTTACAATATTCAATGATTACATTTCTCTAAAACAGGCTATAGGCTACATGTGCACCATCAAGTCAGAACGGTAGGAGAAGTTATGGGAGGGAGGAAAGGGACCTAATTATTAGGGTGAGGCACATGGGCTACTAATAGCTTACTACACAAAATACACTTAGTATTACTTTCTTGGCTACAGTATACACATCTCCCTGGCATATTACATCAGCCTACCACAAGGAGTCGCTAGAGCACGATGAGACAAGGACATCCCGGCCAGCCAAACCCTCCCTTAACCCGGACGGAGCTGGGTAAATTGTGCGCAGCCTCATGGGTCTCTATAAATGG
This sequence comes from Hucho hucho, assembly GCA_003317085.1. Taxonomy (NCBI): domain Eukaryota; kingdom Metazoa; phylum Chordata; class Actinopteri; order Salmoniformes; family Salmonidae; genus Hucho; species Hucho hucho. The sequence goes on along the minus strand of QNTS01002796.1, from coordinate 48,295 downwards.
CATAATTCTGAGAGGTTGTACGTCCTCCACCCACTGGAGGGCAACTACTGTCGCCAACAGTTCAACTGAGTATACTGACAGTTCATCTGTTAGTCTTCTACATATCTGCACATCAAATTCAGGAACGTAAATGCCTGCTCCTGTACGCCCACTATCTGGGTCCTTGGATCCATCTGTGAAAAGCGGTAAAAATGCATAAAAACTTCAACCAACGTAATTATCAACCAGTTTCCCTCTATCACTGACTTCTGGCCAATTTTATATTTTCTCTACCAAGGTTAGATCAACAACAGGATCTGGGAGTAACCATGGAGGAGCACCCACTATCCCCACAGAAGGGCCAACCTCCAACTCTCTCAAACCACTCTCATCAGCAAGCTTTCCAACTGTTGTAGGAGAATTTCCATGACATAATGGGGATTTTCCATTACCTATACTATTTTCCAGAAGCAGTAAGCGGAATCAATATGGGGTAAACTATTAGACATGTGTTAGCAGAATGAAGGATGACTTCATGTGAGTGTACAGAGCAGCATCAACATAGGGTTGACTATGAGACATGAAGAAACAGAACGTAAGCAGAATCTATGTGGACGTGGCAGGCTGGATCTCAATACAGACATGACTGTTCTGAGTCATGTCTGGTCCTGTGGAGACTGCTGAACATGCACATGGGTTAATCATTCATAGGCAACATAGGCCTGAACTTGTGAAGACCAGTGACTGTGTACTTTAGTCAATCAATACTAGAACCACACGCCATGTACATGTATTGGGGAGACATGTTACATACTGGAAAGATATGTTTGTATTAATCAAGTATTATTGGAAATGCACTTATATTAGGAACATGTATATGCATTAAAATAATTATTTTTTATATTAGAACTGTGGTGTCGCCACCAATATAATCTAAACTTGAGCAAGATAAGTCAGACGTTAACAAGACAGAATTGAGACAGAAAGATAATGGTGGCGCAAGCCCAAGGGGTGTTAATTATTTACATTGAAAGGAGTGACTATGTATATTATGCAAGAGTGGAAAGGTATAAAAGCTGAGTACTGAGACTGGAGAGATCAGTTATTCCATGGAATTGCTCGGCTTCTGTTACTTTTGTAATGAAGTCTAATTGAATTTACAAGTTCCGGTATCTGAGAAATATTTGATTCAATATTTCCACGACACTGTCCAACCAAAAACTACTTCCTTGTTTACTAGTATATCCACAACAGGCATCTAGAACAGTAGCAGTGGGATGCTCAACCTCACAGCCTTTCGGCCTAACCAATCAATCAATCAATCAATCAATCAATCAATCAATCAATCAATCAAATGTGTTTATAAAGCCCTTCTTACATCAGCTGATGTCACAAAGTGCTGTACAGAAACCCAGCCTGAAAACCCAAACAGCAAGCAATGCAGGTGTAGAAGCACGGTGGCTAGGAAAAACTCCCTAGAAAGGCCAGAACCTAGGAAGAAACCTAGAGAGGAACCAGGCTATGAGGGGTGGCCTGTCCTCTTTCTGGCTGTGCCGGGTGGAGATTATAGCAGAACATGGCCAAGATGTTCAAATGTTCATAGATGACCAGCAGGGTCAAATAATAATAATCACAGTGGTTGTAGAGGGTGCCTAACCCAATAAGTCAATGACCATTTTTTATGCCATATGCCACATACCCAAAGGCATCTCACCTATTCTGTCCAGCCACTGAAGCCAAGTCTTCGCCGCTGTTCCATAAAAACTATACAACCTTAATCAATTGTCGTCCTGGTCAGAGCTCTATAAATATCCATCAACGATGGTCTGTCAACACCCCATTCATGACCAGAGACCGAACGCATAAGATTCAGCACCTTCTTACACCATGTTTCAACATTTTATGACATGATCTTTTCATGTATATATCGCCCATTGAACCATAGACCCAAATATTTGTACTTAGAAACCTTCCCAATAAGCGGTCCATACAGAAACAACGGTATATTATCAGCAACTTTCTTCTTCAAGAAGAACATACAGCAAGACATTGACAATTTAAATCCACAGTCAATCGACCATCCCGTGTTCTACTCAAAGAATTGTAGAAAACTCCTTAGTTCTAGAATAGATGTTGACGAAGCCAGAAACGAACAACAGCGCCGCCAGCTGGATGGAGGTTTACTGTGCAAGGCAGCCTACAGGCCAGAAGTAAATGGAAACGATAACTACATGTAGACAAACAGTGGTTATCATAAGTATAGGATGATCTGGGATGAACAATTATTATTCAGGAGTCAACTGTATATCATTACTCTATACGAGATGAAAGCAATATCATGAATGAGCAGCATTAGGTTAGAGTTGAATGGGAAATAATCTCAGATAAATGCAAGGCGATTTCTTGAAAGCATATTTGAAATGTATCAATATATTTATATAATCAGGGGTTTTACTACAAGGTCCAGACCAGTAATAATGGAATAGATAACTACATGAGGGGAAACAGTTACAGCAAGTAATAGGGGGATCTAGGATAACACACCGACTCCTCCCTGTGGCTAATATGGAAGTCAGGTTCACAACAAATTCCTCTCTTCCAGCCATGCTTTTCTCCAAAGCAGAGTGCCCAAACAAACTGACAGGCAATAACCTTGTTTTGAGAAATTCTTTAAGAATTCTAACCCAGATTAACAAGTGGTCCTTTGTAGCTTAATTGGTAGAGCATGGCATTTGTAATTCATGCACGATTGTAAGTTGCTTTGGATAGATTCATGTGCTAAACTGCATATATATAATTAAACATGTTTATGAGGTGACCTTTTTTATTTTTTATTTAAACTTTATTTTATCAGGGAGTCATACTTAGACCAAGGTCTTTTTTACAGATGAGCCCTGAATTATAGAAAATACAGAAAATACACACATCAAAATAAAAATACAAAATGCAAGCAGAAAGAAAAACACAGTCATAAAAAAACAACAACACCTACAATACCTCTGTATACACTCCAATATGTTTTAATCATACTTTTATTCCACCTTGGTCTGATAAGGTGTTTGTTGAATGGAGGGAGAAGGGGCTGGTCACAACTGAAGACCTATACATAGAGAAGCAATTTGCATCATTTAACCAGTTAAAAAACACCTTTGAACTCTAACTTAATATATTCTGCTATTTACAAGTCAGACACTATATGAAAAGGAAAATTCCAAACTTTGAAAACCTCCCTGTGCGAAATACATTTTATGACCTGTTTCAGCACCCTCCCAACTCAAAACACCTAGTCTCCCAGTTTGTATCATTTTATGACCTGTTACAGAGCCCCTCCCAACTCAAAACACCCTAGTCTCCCAGTTTGTATCATTTTATGACCTGTTACAGAGCCCCTCCCAACTCAAAACACCCTAGTCTCCCAGTTTGTATCATTTTATGAGCTGTTACAGAGCCCCTCCCAACTCAAAACACCCTAGTCTCCCAGTTTGTATCATTTTATGACCTGTTACAGAGCCCCTCCCAACTCAAAACACCTAGTCTCCCAGTTTGTATCATTTTATGACCTGTTACAGAGCCCCTCCCAACTCAAAACACCTAGTCTCCCAGTTTGTATCATTTTAAGTATGACCTGTTACATATGGTGGATAAATTAAGATAAAGTAGTTCACCATTGAAAAAAATAAAAATAAGCTGTTTCGGTCTACTTTAACCGGCTGGGTCTCCCATAGACGCCAATGCAATAGCAGCTGGGTCTAGTCTACTTAATTCATTGTCTTTCATTGAACCAGAAAAAAACCAGAGAGTGGGGTGTCTCACTTCCTCTTTCATCTCTGACCTAATCTCCCAGTTTGTCTCCAACTATACAGAGGCCTCTACTAGTCATCTCAAGGAGACCTGGCGTGAAGAGTTGAATATTGAGATCTTTGGATGACATCTGGGGAGAAGCCCTGAACAAGCTTTGATGTTTAGAATGGTGGCTGACAAAAAAAGAGTCAAGACTAAACCAATTCACCTTGGTGGTTACCCATCCCCCAACACTGTCAACCAAGAGTCCAGACTAAACCAATTCACCTTGGTGATTACCCATCCCCCAACACTGTCAACCAAGAGTCCAGACTAAACCAATTCACCTTGGTGGTGTGCAGATTGGTTTTATATTATTCTTAAGGATTTCACACAAACCAGAAAAGAATGCAACAATATGTCTGTGATAATATACATTCACAGTATTATGGAAGAATTGTGGTTTATTTGGTAGCATTTCATAGTGTGACTGATTTTACTAATTGCATTAGTACTGTATTCCCCCAACCTACCCTCGCCCCCCTCTCCATCTCGTACTTCTGAGTGGGAGACCTTCCCAGACAGTAACCTGCCTAGCTCACAAACTAGAATCAGGATGCCCACTCCGACAAGGTTAATTGACCCACAGTCCCACACGGTGACATGAAATCATTGACGTGACGTGCAAATGAGCGATAGAAAACCGATTGCGCAAATATCACCATTCTGATTTATTTTGTGCGGGCGCCCCGCGCCGCACCCGGCAAGATGCCGCCCTGGGCGGCTGCCCATGTCGCATGTACCTAACTCCGCCACTGCCTCCAACAGATTTCTAAAGACTTGTGGTCCATATTTCTGGATCTTCTGGATAAAGACTGAATACGAAAACACGTATCTTATTGTCCTGTTGTTGTCACCATCATATTGTTGACTTATGGACACAGTATACCAAACATTAAGAACACCTTCCTAATATTGCTTTGCACTCCCCCCAACCCACTCTTTTGCCCTCAGAACACAGGGATGCTGGCCCATGTTGATTCCAATGCTTTCCACAGTTGTGTCAAGTTGTCTGGATGTCCTTTGGGTGGTGGACCGTTCTTGATACAAACGGGAAACTGTTGAGCGTGAAAACCCCAGCAGCGTTGCAGTTCTTGACACAAACATGGCACCTACTACCATACCCCCATTCAAAGGCACTTCAATATTTTGTCTTGCCCATTCACCCTCTGAATGGCACACATACACAATCAATTGTCTCAAGGCTTAAAAATCCTTCTTTAACATGTCTCCTCCCCTACACCTACACTGATGGAAATGAAATTAACAAGTAACATCAATAAGGGATCATAGCTTTCATCTGGATTCACCTGGTCAGTCTATGTCATGGAAAGAACAGGTGTTATTAATGAGATACATTACTTCTCCAAAGAGAGACATATTGGACAGACCGCTTGGTCACTCTTGCCCCAGCAGGGCTCAATGAGGAATGTTCTTTTACAGGTTCTAAATAGGCCAAACATTTAGGTAATGACATCATAATGACAGGTAATGACATCATAGTGACATCATAGTGACAGGTAATGACATCATAATGCATTTGTATTATGTGGGCTGGGCCATGTAGGTAAAACATCTCGTTCTCTCAAACAGAGAATCAGTGAACATGAAAGTTCAATCAGGAGTAAAGACCGGGATTATCCAGTCGCAGAACATTGTAATGACCTAAAACATGACATTTCTACCTTTAGGTTGTGTGGCATAGAGAAAGTTAAGATATCAGACAGGGGAGGTGATATAAATAACACACTGAGTAAAAGAGAAGGTTTTGGGATTTTCACCCTCCAGACATTGTTTCCTAAAGGTCTTAATGATGAAATACCTATGTATGTTATGTTGTGATTTTGAACATGAATTATGCCCCTATTTCTGATTACTCTGACGTTTTCTTACTCTGTACCCAATGATTCTTGCTCGGTAGGTCGATGTCCTCATTGTTGTTTTACAGATGTGTTTAATAAGTCTTTAAATCTTTTATTCGAATAATTATGAAATGTATATTGTTATATTTGCTAGCACTTATTTGTTTTCCCTTGGCCTCCAACCCCTTTCGATGCGTGGAACGGATGTGGGTGGGGCTAGGTCTACATAACGGTGCTAATTTTTTTAAATTCACAAAAGCTCTGACGAAGGCCGTGAGGCCGATACGTAAAGCTTATTAAAGAGCAGTGATACTATCAAGTGCAGTGTGCGGTTTCCCTTTTTCCCTCAACAGGTTCTAAATAGGCCAAACATTTAGATAATGACATCCTAATGACAGGTAATGACATCATAGTGACAGGTAATGACATCCTAATGACAGGTAATGACATCCTAATGACAGGTAATGACATCATAGTGACAGGTAATGACATCCTAATGACAGGTAATGACATCATAGTGACAGGTAATGACATCATAATGCATTTGTATTGTGAGTCTCTCTTTATTTGATTGTCATGGTTTCCCCCACAGCTCCCTCTGCTGGGATCTCGCTGGGCCAATACTGACTGGGAATTTAGAATTACGCACGCCTGTGTCGTATAGTTGTTGTAACATTGATTGCCATCGACTTGGGACACTGAAGAAGGGCTCATAACCGAAACGTTCATGCGGCACATAACAAATGTCCATTTAAGTTTATTTACCGGAGTGCTGTCCTATCTCTGTTCTTTGGATTATATACACACACGAGGATCCAGCACCCGATTTAAGTTTCTATAAAGGTGGAGTCGAGCACGCGGTTTATCTTTTCACAGCGTGCACTATACCACAGAATGCATTTATCAGGAGCTAGAATTTTTTTTTGAATTGGGGCTGGAAAAACACTTTTGAAAAACGATATCAAGAATGAGCAGCATTAAGACAATTGATGAGAAATAGTGCTGAACAGATAGGAGATTCAGTCATTTCTGGAAAGTATACATGTTTTCTTTAATCCCTTATTTTACCAGGTAAGTTGACTGAGAACACATTCTCATGTTTCAATGTGTAAATAACATCAGTCTGACCATTCTCTCATCACCTGGGAGACATTCTAAAAACAAAGGACCAGGAATTCCTGTTCCTAATAACGTGAAAACATCAACAGACTGAACAGCAGACCGGCGAGCTTCCTGCAATACTGTGTAATGTTTAATCGTTACATCATCATTCGAATCAAATCAAACTTTATTTACATAGAATGTTGAAAAACATTGATCACACATCTATTTATCTGAAAACCCCACAGCATGAAATGATCCAGAGTTTTCCTTTCCTTTCCTACGAGTATTGTCCAAATCCTGCCTGTTATTCCTGTTATTATTTATATCTTCTGACAGGAGATCTTTGTCCTAATTCAGTTTCCATCCTGTTTTCTTTCTTTGTGGACGTTATTCATGTGCTTCAGCAGATGAGCCTTACGAATGAACGTTCTACCACAGACGGAGCAGCCATGTGGTTTCTCTCCTGTGTGAGTCAGTATATGCCTCCTTAGGTCCCCCTTTTGACTGAAGCTTTTACAGCAAAAATTACAGCTAAATGGTTTCTCTCCTGTGTGAGTCAGGATATGCCTTCTTAGGTCCCCCTTCTGAATAAAGCTCTTCCCACAGTCACCACAGCTAAATGGTTTCTCTCCTGTGTGAATCCTCATGTGCATGGACAGATGTCCTTTTTGTTTGAAATTCTTGCCGCAAAAGGGGCATGTGCAGAGTTCCCCCATTGGTGGGTTCAGATCCAATGTTGGGCTACTGTCAAGTCCTACTGTGTTGCTGCTTAAAGCTGAACTGTGGCTGCAGGCAATGTTTTGATTATCTGGAGGGTCACAGGGAATTCTTGAACCCTTTAGGTGGATCACAGTTCCAAAAGGTGTGAGATCCACTGGTTTAGAGTCTCTCTCTCTGTTCTCCACAGTCTTGGTTTGGGGAAGAGTCAAGGACCAAAGTGGGTCCTCATGATCACATTCACGTTTCACACAGGAAGGAATGAATATGGAGTTTTCGGTATCAAAGAGCCCTTGAAGCTGCTCTTCCTCCTGACTGGTCCGGAGATCCCCTTGTTCCTCTTTAATCTGTGTGGTCTCTGGGTCCTCCTGCCCTAGACTGGGGCTCCACTCCTGCTCACAGTGCTGCTGCTCAGGGGGAACCTCCTCTTCAGAGACAGAGAGCTGCAGGGAGTCTGGAGGGAAGGAGAGGAGGACCAGAGGTCATCAATAAATCCTTTAGACATCATTGTTGGGGTCAATTCGAATTTAAAATCAATGATTGAAAGACTAGAATGTATTTTCAATTACTTCCTTATAATATGAAGAGAAGAAGTCATTCTGTTCAGTCGTTTTTTAATTTCTATTTTTGAATTGTTAGACATTATGAGTCAGGTGAATTGGTTCAGTAACGTGTGTTATTGTGGGTTTATAACCTGCTGTATCCAGTCTGTTGGTGACTTGAATACCCAGTTGTATAATAGTAAAATGATTGTGGCTCTGCATTACGGTGAATAATTTCCCAATGAGCTACAGCACCTGCCTTTAGTCATTTTCATTTTATTTAACTAGACAAATCAGTTAACGAACAAATTCATTTTCATTTTATTTAACTAGACAAATCAGTTAACGAACAAATTCATTTTCATTTTATTTAACTAGACAAATCAGTTAACGAACAAATTCATTTTCATTTTATTTAACTAGACAAATCAGTTAACGAACAAATTCATTTTCATTTTATTTAACTAGACAAATCAGTTAACGAACAAATTCATTTTCATTTTATTTAACTAGACAAATCAGTTAA